>MU184495.1:241398-271769 GCA_016904865.1 Pissodes strobi
TTCTAGTCACTTTTGGTTAGGGGTCGTCATGTTCTTGAAAACTTCTTGATCTTGTCTTGATTTCAAGACAAGATCAATACAAGAAATGATCCTTGTTTTTCAAGACAAGACAAGAAATTACTTCTCCAGATCAAGATTTCTTGGAAAGAAATCAAGAAAATCTTGAAATTTCTTGAAAACCTAGAATTATTAAAAAAAACTAATTTGTTTGCTAGTTATTGAAAAAAAAACAAAGCTCTGACATATACACTATTCGCCAAGTTAAATTGGAACCTTTCTTATGCTTAATACACACCACTTCAAAAGTTTTGGACCCCCAACTACTTTTCTCATAAGAGGCAATGCAAACATGTCCGCCTGAAAACACGCATATCTAGTTTATTAAATAAGCAAACAATAGATTCAAAAAATAAAATGCCAAAAAGAAACTTCAAAATTATTACAAAATTAATGTACTGCTGTAACCAGTGGACTATGTAGGTACAGAGTGTTAAGAAATCCTAAATTTTGAATTTTTGTTATTACATTATAGACAATTCATTGGCAAAGTTATCCACCCTAAAACCTTAGTCAAACTTTAGTTTCTGTTTCATACGGGGAGAGTCAAAAATTTAAGTTTATCTAAAAACTCTCAACACTCTGCATATAGTCCACTGGTTAAGGCAGTCAGGGCCCGCTTCAGCGTTTACTTCGCCCCGGACAAAAAGGCAAATTGCCGCGCCCTAATATATATTTAAAAATGTATATCTTTTGTTTAAAATGAAAATCAAATGGTTTTAAATTATATTAAAAACGTATATTCAAAAAGAAACATATAACATAATTAAAATTCAAGTAGGACAAAACAGTAAACATTAAAAACGGTAATATTAATATAACACTTATTCCTATAAACAATAATTTTTAATACGTTTGAAGGTAATACTATGAGTCCAAGGGTAGTACAAATACCAAAATAATGAGAAGCAAGCTAATTGTTAACCAGGTGCATTTTTAATATTATTACAAAAATGTGTTATTGCACAACCGCACAAACAAAACTTACATCAGCTACTTTAAAGTCACAGGAAACATTTCTTTCTCACTTTTATTTCTGAAAACTTTGTTATTACCTCTTTTAAGTTTATTTGATCAGCAATTTCATGCTTAATCGCCAAAATGGCTAAACCATTAAGACGATTTTGCGTGGTAGTGGAACGTATAAAGTTCTTGATTAATTTTAATTTTGAAAAACTCCTTTCCCCACTTGCAACCGTTATTGGTATACTCAGCAATATTCTTAAGGAAACACTAAGGTTTGGCGCAAAATTTAACATAGTTATTAATTTTACTACATTGCTCGGGCTTTCTTTTTTGTCCAAAACCACAGAAATTTCCTCTGCATTTATGTCAACAGAATCACCATCAGTTAAAATACTTTCTAAATCCTTGCGGTGTTTTAATAGCGTCTCTTTAGACATGTTTTTCAATTCGTATATGTTATATAAGAATTGAAAATAGTTACTATGGTGACTAAGTTGTTTAAATCTAGCATCTAGAGCATTTAGTGCTTGATCAATAATTGTAAAATAAAAAAAAATCGATCTTATATTTTTCTTTGGGATCTTCGATCGGTTCATCTCGTGTTTCGTATGAGAAATGGGGTTTTCTTCTTCTTACATGATGTCGTGGTGTTGTTGATTCAAAACTAGCCTCAACGCCAATTTCATCTAAATCCGGATGGTTTTTCGAATGACAATTATTCGAACGACAGTTTTTCGAACGAAATTTCTTCGAATGGACAGTTCTTCGAAAAGACAATTGTTCGAATCGATAATTTTTCGAATGTGTAATTCTTCGAATGAACCGTTTTTCGAATCTTTAATTTAGTTTGGGTTAGTCCCTTTTACCGTTTTAGCAAAATTTCTGCAATGCCTCGGTAGTGTAGAAGGTAGCGTTCTAAAGGTATGGTTTCGGTAGAACTGCTGGCAGTAACGTCTGGCCGCGACGTCTGGCAGTCAAGCACCGATCTTAAGGAAGTTAATATATGTGTTTTCGCTAGAGCGTCCGAAACATATATTATTTTCTTAAAGATCGGTGCTTGACTGCCAGACGTCCCGGCCAGACGTTACTGCCAGCAGTTCTACCGAAACAATACCTTTACCTGTCATTCCAGCGCTGCGGGTTCGATTCCCGTCGGTCGCGACAGATGTTTTTTTTTACACTACAATTTAATCCTATACATTATTTTTTTACTTAATTATTTATTTTTTCCATTAACTGGACATTTTGTGAAAAAAATGCCGCCCTTTCAATTTGCCGCCCCGGACAAATGTCCGGGTTGTCCGGCCCTAGAGCGGGCCCTGAGGCAGTAGATTTACTTTGTAATACATTTGTAGCTTCATCTTATATTAGCATTTTCTTTTTAACACGGCATGTTCCCGATGAGGTAGAGGGCTGAAATTTTCAGGGGATGTAGACGGGGTAAAATGAAGATTCTGTGCCAAAACTGGAGGTCGTACCCCCCCTCCCCCGTTCGGGCAGGAGAGGGGGAAGAAAAAACTAAAATAATTAATTCCGGGAGAACGGGAGGGGGTAGTGGGTCCAAATTTTTATGGGAGGTGTAGTACCTGGGAGGCTACCTTGGGCCACATAGGGGCGGCGGGGCTCTAATTTAAGGGGGGAATTTGGGGGAAAAACCGTTTTTTAGCCGTAGCTCTGCAACGAAGGCTTATCAAGGACCGACGACAATACAATAATTTTATAAGTTTATCTAATTATCCTGGTGAGGATCGCCAGGATTAAATAATATAGTTTAAAAAAATGCTTCCATAGTACATCGAACTAAAAAGTGGAAAATAAATATAGTTTAAAAAAACTAAAAAAACCCGCTTTAATGATTAATCGAACTAAAAAACAAAAAATAATTATTAATACAGGCAGAAAATAATAATGAACGAAAAATATTAGTATTATTGTGAAAAAAGCGTGGGGTGCTCGATGTACATAAAATATAGCACAAAGCGCCCCACGCTTTTTTCACAATAATACTAATATTTTTCGTTCATTATTATTTTCTGCCTGTATTAATAATTATTTTTGGTTTTTAAGTTCGATTGATCATTAAAGCGTGTTTTTTTAGTTTTTTTAAACTATATTTATTTGAATCACTTTGTTTGACTATTTATTAAAGTAGATATTAATATTTTCAAGCAGACATGCTTGTATCCTGTCTTATGAGAAAAGTAGTTGGGGTCCATTAGCCAATCTTACCGCTACTTTTAAACGGGGGTTCCCCTTTTGTCAAGATATCAAGAAATTTCAAGATTTCTTGAGTCAAGACAAGACACCAACTCTCAAGAAATGGTCAAGACAAGACTTTTTTTTTATTTCTTGAAAATATTTCAAGACAAGACAAGAAATTACTTGCCAAGACAAGATTTCTTGTCTTGCCGATCCCTACTTTTGGTTAGTCGTTCAAACAACTTTCCGTTAGTTTCAGTTAGTTCCAACTTATTTTAGTCATTTGAACCGACTCCGATACGTTATAATCAAATTTAATCTTTTTGGTTAGTTTTGGTTAGTCGCAAAAATTCGGTTCGTTTTGGTTAGTTTTTACTTACTTTAATTTTTGCAACCTATTTCGATACGTTTTAGCCCGTTTTGGTGCTTTTCGTTACTTGTGATTAGTTTTGGTTAGTCATTCAATAAGCTTTCGGTTAGCTTTAGTTAGTTTTAATTTATTTTAGTCATTTGAACCGGATCCGATACGTTATAACAAATTTTAATGTTTTTGGTTAACTTTAGTTAGTCGCAAAAATTCGGTTAATTTAAGTTAGTTTCAACTTACCTTAATATTTCTGTTCCGATATGTTTTAGCCCCTTTTGATGCCTTTGGTTACTTTTGGTCCGTTTTGGTTAGTCGTTCAATCAACTTTCGGCTAATTTCAGTTAATTTTAATTTATTTTAATCATTTGAACCGGTTCCGATACACTATAACCAATTTTAGTGTTTTTGGTTATTTTTGGTTAGTCACCAAAATTCGGTTAATTTGGGTTAGTTTTAACTTATTTCAATATTTTAAATCTATTTCGATGCGTTTTAGCCCGTTTTGATTCTTTTAGTTACTATTGGTTAGTCGTTCAGTCAACTCTCGATAAAGTTCAGTTAGTTTTAATATATCTTAGTGTTTTAAATCGGTTCCGGTAGATACGTTATAAGCAATTTTATGTTTTTGGTTAGTTTTAGTTAGTTGCCAAATTCGGTTAATTTGGGTTAGTTTTAACTTACTTCAATATTTTAAATCTATTTCGATATGTTTAGCCCGTTTTGGTGCTCTTAGTTACTTTTGGTTAGTTTTGATTAGACATTCAATCATCTTTCGGTTACTTTCAGTTAGTTCCAATTTATTTTAGTCATTTGAACCGGTTCCGCTACGTTATCAGCAATTTTAACGTTTTTGGTCGGTTTTGGTTAGTTGCCAAATTCGGTTAATTTGGGTTAGTTTTAACTTACTTCAATATTTTTAAGCTATTTCGATATGTTTTAGCCCGTTTTGGTGCTCTTAGTTACTTCTGGTTAGTTTTGATTAGACATTCGGTAACTTTCAGTAAGTTCCAATTTATTTTAGTCATTTGAACCAGTTCCGATACGTTATAGGTAACCAATTTTAATGTTTTTGGTTAGTTATGGTTAGTCACCAAAATTCGGCTAATTTGGGATAGTTTTAACTTAGGTACTTCAATCTTTTTAATCTATTTCGATACGTTTTAGCCTGTTTTGGTGCTTTTAGTTACTTTTGGTTATAGTTTTGGATAGTCATTCAATCATCTTTCGGTTGCTTCCAGTTAGTCCCAATTTATTTTAGTCGTTTGAACCGGTTCCGATTCGTTATAAGCAATTTTAATGTTTTTGGTTAGGTTTGGTTAGTCACCGAAATTCGGTTAATTTGGGTTAGTTTTAACTTACTTCAATATTTTTAATCTATTTCGATACGTTTTAGCCCGTTTTGGTGCTTTTAGTTACTTTTGGTTAGTCATTCAATCATATTTCGGTTACTTTAGTTCCAATTTATTCTAGTCATTAAAACCGATTCCGATACGTTATCATCAATTTAAGTTTAAATAAACAAACTAACACGATCTCTCATGCGTACGACGTCATGTGTGGCAAATGTGGACAGGAAACTTTTTCACGATTTGAGGCCCTATTTAGGAAAACAGAAGCATTTTCAATGTTAAAATGAATTTTTGCCATCTGTATCAGACATAGGAACCCTCCTGACTGCGATCGATACAGCTAGGTCTAATGCAATGAATCTCTAAAAGCGAATCGAACTGTACAAAATTGGTGCACACTAACTAAACTCGCGTTAATATCGCTAATAGGAATAGGAAGCGTCCGGGAGACATGGAGAAAACTGAATTGGTTGAATATAGAAATTCAATAAACGCAGACGAAGAAACTCAAGACCTATCACCAGCGGAAATATTACAAGCTGAACATTTTTCCGTATTTATAACTGGAGGAAAGCTAAATCAAGAGGCATTTATTGTTGTGTCCAAGAAACATAAGGAATGCATATATTTGTTTAATACATTAAGAGATAATCTTGGCATAGATCCTGAAAATCCCTACCTATTTCCAAATCCACTTACCAGTAAGCTAGAATTTTTTAAAGCTGGACGCTGCCTTAAAGATTTCTGCATCGAAGAAAAGTTGCTGTATTTAAAATGTACAGCTACGAAATTAAGGAAACAATTAGCTACACATATTACAACTTCACCATACACTCAGCTTATAATAAGTGACTTTATGGGATATAGCATGGAAATTCATAACAAAATGTACAAACAGCCATGATATACTCATATTGTTGAAATGGGAAAAATATTGTCTATTGCAAACGTAGACAAGGCCGGTGAAAATTTTGACCATATTTTATTTTATTTATTTATTTTATTTATTTATTAAACAACAATGAAACACAATTAAATGAAAAAAAAAACCTACAGCAGACAATAAGTGCAAGATGGATATTAAGTCTGTGTGCGCACTTGATGCCCCATACATTCAGCAAGCTTCACCTGACTGTATTATTTAAAACATGACATGGAAAAAGGGCATTCGCTAGTAATAGTGTGAAGCCTCAAATCATGCAAACAAATAAACAACAACTAATAATCACAATGTGTCGTATAAAAAGAGTATCGACTGCCTTATTCGTTGGGTATTATTTTTTTTAATCCACAAATTAAGGTTTCTCTTTATAAATATATTTTTGTTGTTTAAACTGCATGGGCAACATGTTTAGAATTTTAGGAGCCACAAATGTTAGACACCTCTGGGTAGCACTGTAATGTGAGTTGAGTAAAGCCAAGTTACAATTAGCATTTTGTCAAAATAGAATGATTTATGAAATTGTCAAATAAATGACCACTAAGAGAAAATCTCAGTACATTCTTAATGTAAACTTGAGTAACCGTAAAAACTCCATTCTGTTCAAATAACAAATCTGAAGAAAATAGCTTTGTTTTAAACAACATAGTTTTTAAAATATATTTTTGTGCAATAATGAGGCTACTTAAAGCTTTTTTATAAGCTGCATCCCAACAGATTATCCCATAATTCAAAGAATATTCCACCAGTGCTTTGTAAATACTTATGATGGCATCCTTATTTAATATATTACGTAATTCATAAAATTTGTAGATTAACTTTTTTAATTTATCCTTTGTACGATCAGAGTGAACGTCCCATTTAAAAATTGATCAAAATAGACCCCTAGATATTTAACGCTCTTCACAGAACGAATAAAACCAGAACATATGCAATTATGTGAAAAGTTACACTCGGTTGAATGGATTTTGATTAAACGATCGTTAGGTAAACCTCTTCTGTTCATAGCAAAACACATAAAATTCGTTTTCTTTATATTTAAAGTTAGAGAATTTAGATCCATCCATGCTTTCACATAAGACACTGACCTTTCAGCCTTTTCATAGACCTCCTCCCATCCTCCCAACATGTTCCCCTGCATCGCAGAACAGTATCATCAGCAAAACAAACTGCTTTACTTTCTGGGGTTACATTTGTTAGATTATTAATATAAATTGAGAATAAGATAGGACCAAGCACAGTACCCTGTGGAACACCATATTCTACCTTATTACACGGGCTATATATATAGAGTTTAAATTGACTCTCTGGTATCTATTTGTAAGATAGGATGATAGGAACTAAACAAATCATATAGCTTTCCCCTGATACCAATATTACTAAGTTTATTGAGTAGGATACGGTGATTCACAGTGTCAAACGCTTTTGAGAGGTCCAAGAATACAGCCAACGGTTTATAATTGCTGTTAAAGCACTCAATAAATAACTTAGTAGTGTCGTGAAGAGCATCCTCTGTGCCCACTTTTTCTCTAAACCCAAATTGTGAACTAGACATTATTTTGTTTTTATTTAAAAAGTTACACAGCCTATTTTAAATACATTTTTCAATTATTTTACCTATAGAACCAGATAGAGCAATTGACCGGTAATTGTTTATATCTGTTTTTTTCACCAGCTTTTTTAAAGACATCCGGAAATAACCCACTGCTAAATATCATGTTCACAATGTGGACCAATGGAGCAATCAAGGACTTATAGTTTTCTTTCACAATTGCACTAGTTATATAAAAATCATCTTTTGAGAAAGTGTTTTTAAGGAATTTATGAAGCGAATAATTTCGTCTTCACTAATAGGATGTATAGTGCGCCAAGCCAGTGAACCTTAACAACGACTGAAGGGGGTAGAGGACTAGCACGTAAAAAATCTTGCCTTCCCATAGGCGCACGAGGTTATTCTTACCATATTATTATTGATAAATTGATTAGTTTAAGACGTTGTGTAATTAATTACACTTTTTTTATATTACAGTCTTATAGTCCAAATATGTCATATAATAATATCTCATTTTTATAATAAGGATAGTATTCTATGATATTATTTGTTGTATGTATTACATAAATATGTTGTAGTAATAAGTAGAGTTCGTTTCCCGAAGGTTTTGTATTTTGTCATTGATGACGTCGCTTAATTTGGAAAAAAAACGGTTTATCGTAGCTAATTCGTATAAATTCTCTAGCATTCAATTTTTGTATTAAAAGATAGGCAATATTAAAGCAAGTATGTTCCAAAACGCTCTTTATAGAACGTTCGGAATTGTTATGTAATAAACATTTTAATTTAGAGAGTTCAATTAAGAGAGTTATCCCAAATATATAAAAATTAGTTAACCGCGTATAATAATCACCAAATGCAAGAACAATATAAGAAAGGTTAAAAATCTTCAAAGATATCATCAAATTAAGGGTCTGATTATAAATAGGTTGTGTCGATTTTACAAATTTTCTCTTTTTTTTCGCTAGAAAAGGGGTGTCCTATAGAGTAGCTTAAGCCAAAAAAATCGGAGGACTCGCCACATTTGAGCCGAAAAAATATCCGCGTTTTGAGCCTAAATTGCCCTAGAAGGGCAAACTTCCACTACGACTTTCCCAGGTGTAACGTGAAATATTGAAATTGTAAAGTGAAAATAATGAAATTTTAGTAACCGACACCGGGGGCCTGGTACAGTGTTTCCAAAAGTTGCACATTTTCTTATGGGGAATAACAGTGTTGTTTACTATTTAAGTATATTTAATATTCCACTTCACGCATGACCCTCCGCTCGCTTCGGGGGCGCAACCAAACAAAACTAACCCAAGGCATGCCGGAAATAGAAAAAAATTGAAATTTCACTCGAAAATGCATATATTTTTTTAGTTTTTCCTCATTTGGGAATGTCTTGGGTTAGTTTGGGTTAGGTTTGTTTGGTTACACCCCCGGAGCGAGCGGAGGGCCATGTATGAAGTGAAATATTTGACGAATATATACATACAAAGAAATAGTGTAATCGAATGGGTGTCTCTTTTATTCCGATGAATGAATGCAAATGCACATTGAACAATTATCCAAGCAGCCACGTTTACCATACGGCGGGCAATTATATCATTATGGGAGGATCGACCATCCCTTCATCTTCATTCAATCGGACTACTGGGGGTCTCGGTCAACAGCAATATGTCCTGACATGACCACGTTGCTAACGTCGCAAAATCAGCCTCCCAGAAGCTTGGTACGCTATTTCGCAACAAAAAATGTATACACCGCAGCAGTTGCTCTTGCTTTACAAAGCGCAAATAAGACCGTGCTTAGAATATTGCTCACACATCTGGGGTGCCACGCCAGAGCGCACCCTAAAGCTACTGGATTCCGTTCAGAAGAAAGTCGTGCGTCTCGTCGGTGACCCGGAGTTGACCCGGAATCTGGATAGTCTGAAACACCGCAAACATGTGACCGAGAAATCCCTGTTTTACCGATACTTTTACGGCAAATGTTCCCAGGATTTGGCCCGCCTTATCCCGCCCCTGACGACGCCTGTCAGACAGTCACGATATACGGCAAGAGCGCACCGGTTCGTCGTACAACTGAAAACACCTAGAACATCGCTTTACAAGAACTCCTTTGTCTGGCGCACTGCATCACTGTGGAACTCACTCCCAGGCCGCATATTCGGATGTAACAAGCAAGAAGTCCATTCGACTATGCCGAACGTTTCTTCATATGTGACGTGCACGATAGCATTTAGTCGGGTGTCATGACTGTTACATAGAATCAACAAATAAGTCTTCAATTATTTAAACACTTCATGCATGGCCCTCCGCTCGCTTCGCTCCCTATACGGCGGCTCAACAAATAGAAACTAACCAGGTTCTAACCAAAACTAACCCAAAATTTTTATTCTACTTTTTTTTATTTTGGGTTAGTTTTGGTTAGCACTTGGTTAGTTTATGTTTGTTGAGCCCCCGTAGCGAGCGAAGCGAGAGGAGGGCCATGCATGAAGTGTGAAAATAATTGAAGGCTTATTTGTTGATTCTATGTAACAGTCACGACATCTGACTAAATGCTATCGTGCACGTCACATATGAAGAACGATCGGCATTGCCGAATGGACATCTTGCCTGTTACATGCGAATATGCTCCCAGGACATCTCTTCCCCAAACTAACTATTCAAGAACCGTGTCAATCAACATCTTCGCACACACACCTCTCGTCGAGCAATATAGGATGTGCTACTGCAATAAAAAAATCATTCACCTAAATAAAAAAAAATAGAGACTCTTATAGCACAGCTTATTCACTACCAGCTAGTCAACTCTAACGAAATCGGAAAGTTGGCGTGTCGAGCACTGCGCCCTGAGCGGTTCAGTTCCACGTTGAATTTAAAATGAATGTTCGCTTCAAAATACATGACAAATTCGTCCGAAGCCTCGGCTATCGCCCTGAGAGGTTCGGAAATTTCGGATTTTTATACAATTGTGCGTTTTAAAATCGTTTTTAAACGGATTTTAGACGATAAAAAAGTTATTTATGCAACAAGTGTGTAAAGTGAACTTTTTTCATGAATGGGAATATTGATAAAAAAATTTAATTGAAATTGAATAAAAATGGGTACTTTACACATGAGTAGCATACAAAATTTACCGAAAAATATATGAAAAAACAAAAATATTATTAAATTACTTTACGCACTAGTGCGTAAAATAAATTATTTTACACACTAGTGCGTAAAATATATTATTTTACGCATTGCCCTAAATGTCAAAAAAGATGTCAGGTTTACTTTACGCACTAGTGCGTAAAATAACTTATTTTACGCACTGCACATTAAAAAAGCCTATTTTACGAATCTTAGAGAGTGCGTAAAGTGAGTACTTTACGCACGCTAGTAGAAAAAGCATATTTTAAATTAAACGAACTGTCAAAAGTATTATTCAGATGCCCAGGCGTTTAAAACAATATTAAGTCATGACCCTCATCTAAAATTTGCAAAACTTGGTTATTGACTTTCCCAAATCAAAGGATGCCGCAAGATGACTAGCTGGTAGTGAATAAGTAGCGCTTATAGCGCACCATTTTTCTAATGAATTTTGCTAACGAAACTACAGTAAACGTCTGGCAACAGTGTGCCTTCTTAAAAATCTTTGTTTTGGCTATTGTGACAGTTGACAGTAAAAAGGAGGATGGACATTTACAAGTAAAATTTAATTTTGTTTAATGGGGCTATGGCTATGAGTCGCTTTAAATTAGGACCGGAACAAAACGGAGGTCTCTCGTTCGACGCAAATGTATCCTAGTTAATATTTTCACCCCACAATTGATTTTCAGATGTGTTTTGTCTAAATTTCCAGTGCTTTTGTGAAGTGGTGCTGAAAATTTGTGTCAAAACTCGAACTTTGAGAGCATTTTTTCGGTTCAAATGTAGCGGATCTTCCGACTTTTTGGCTTAAACTACTATATAGGACACCCCCTTTCTAGTGAAAAAGGAGAATTTGCAAAATCGACAAAACCTATATATCACCAGACCCTACAAACCAAATAATATAAATAACCACACAGTTCGGCATCGGCAATTTCCACGCCAATGGCTAAAGCAAGTCGCTGCCGAAATTTTAAAATATGTAAAAAAAATTAGGTGTTGGTCTAGGGTCAAAGTGTATTTAATATATCCTGCGACCAATCACGAAACTGCCTCCCGGCTAAAAATCAAGTAAACGTCGCACTGTTGCCTATTGTCGCGTATTTTAAATAGCTTGAAGGCGAATAAAATATAAACATTATAAATATTATAGTATACTTATTGCGTATTCCGTATTTCCCTGTGTGTAAATAAAATAGTAAATAATAGAAGACAGTAGTATTAAGGAAAATAACAAAATTAAGTATTCAAGTAGGAAATTTAAATATGTAAATTCACTATAGGAAACTAGACATAAAATAAATTAGGATTATTGGGGAAAAAATGTGGCAGCATCTAAATATGCGAGGATATTTTTTGCCCGCATTCTTGCCGTCCAGGTTCTTTCATTTGGCAAACAGTAAAAACATTGAATTAGGTAAAGGTTTCTCTCTACATAAAAACTCCGGTGGATTACTTAGTTGACAAATCTTACTAGCCAGCGTGGCTCCAACAGAACAAAAGAAGCTATTAAGTTCATTGACTATGTCTCCCTGATCTTTCAGCACTTGGCCATCAGCACTCTTAATACATGATATAGCACACTTCAAATTACAGTCGTTAGTTGCTTGATTAATTATTTCCCAAGTTTTTTTAGGGTTGCCATTCGCAGCACTGAACTTTCTTTTAAAATAAGCTGCTTTAGATCTTTTCATAAAATTACTTAATTGGTTTCTATAATTTAAATAATTTTGCCTGGCAAGAAAATTCCCAGGATTCCGGACGCAAAACTTGTGTAACCTATCTCTACTCCTAATAGAGTAGAGCTGAGGTAATCCAAAGTTTAATGCGCAGTTTTTTATGAGATATCGTTCTTTCACAAGTAGCAGCAACTATATGATTCTTTAAACTATTTAAAAACATTTCTGATGCTATGTTAGGATCATAGCTTAACAAAACTGGTTCCCAGTTTTCTGCATCACTACTTACTTTCAATATTTGTTGATTAACGTGCCTGATTATATTATTTGACTTACTGTTGATTGCATTATCATTACAAACCTTACCCAAACTAATATTAAATAATAGCGAGTGATGATCAGAAATAGAACCATTTAGGACAATTAAATTATTGTCAAATTTCTTTGAACTTTTCATAAAAATATGATCAATACAGGTACTACTATGAGCAGTAACTCTAGTAGGTTTATTAACTTTAGATAAATAACCATGGCTATTTAAACAATTTAGATACTCATCAACAACCAATGAATGAGATTCCAATAAATTTATGTTAATGTCACCTACAAATAGCTCAATATCACACCTAATAAAATAGTTCTGACTGAACAAATC
Organism: Pissodes strobi; assembly: GCA_016904865.1. NCBI lineage: Eukaryota > Metazoa > Arthropoda > Insecta > Coleoptera > Curculionidae > Pissodes > Pissodes strobi. The sequence continues at coordinate 254,282 of MU184495.1, forward strand.
AACTAGAGGATTTATATAGTCTTTAGCTTTAATTGAGGGAGATCTATAATGGGAAATAATTCTCATAGAATTATTATTTTTTCAGGAGTTATTCTCAAAAATGTATATTTTCTATACTTATGATTTTACTATCTTTAATAAACGAGTCTTTGCAATAAACCAAGGAGCCATCACATTTATTATAATTGCTTTTATTATAAAATACATTATACCCATTAAGATTAAAATTATATAAATTATCCAAAATATTAGTTTCAGATAATACAATTACATCGAAATCACTACCCAATGACTCCAAGAAAAGAATAAAATCGTCGTAATTTTTATTTAAGGTTCTTATATTTAAATGTAGCAAATTAAGTTTATTTATGGAGTTTTTAAAATAATCAATACTGTCTAAGTTATCACAAACAACAATGTTTCCATAATTACCCTCATAATCGTCCAAAAAATAATTAGGATCCATTGAAAAGTAAAAGTGTATACTTACAACAGACCACATAAACCTGGACATAAACTCAACACCAAAAAAAAAAAGAAGAAATTAGGCGCAGTTTAGTTTGAGATTGTCAATATCCTTCTGATGTCTGATCCTTTTCACTGGACAATCATCCCCACTTCTTGCAAATACTTTTCCATCCTTAGCCCACACATACTTATATCCACAGTCACGAAGTGACCGAGCAGACATGTATAATTCCCTAGTTTCCCTTGATAAATCTTCATTAATATATATTCTGTTGTTTCCAGACAGGTTACATTTTGCTACCAGTTATTTTTCCCTTTTCCGTTCATTTTTGTAGGAACTCATGACTTTTTTCAATAGTTTTAAAGGTGACCAAAAATGGAGGATTTTCCTTAGTTGAAGAGATCAGTTTAATTTGCATATCTTCCAAATGAAGTTCAGAGTCTATAAACTTAAGTACCTTCCCTGCTCTTCTCTCTGCTTCCTTGGGATGGCTTTTGATTTCCTTAATAGAGTTGCTCATTCCCATTATGACAATGTTCTTTAACCTGTCTTCATTCTCCTTTATCCCATATTGACTCTTTACAATCCTTAATTCCTTTCTTAAGTCCTCGTTTACTTTTTTTAGAGATAATATTTCTTTGCTAAAGGTCTCGTTCTTCTCCTTTTGAAGTTCATATTGTTCCGCATTGAACCTTAAATCGCTACGCAGATCACGAATCTCATGTCTAATTTCCTTAATGCAATCCAAAATATCCTCATTACTATTGTTTGTTTTATCTTCAGCCCCATCAGAATGGTCCAATGATCGCCTTATTTGTTTTTCAACATGACTTTTACAGTTTTCACAAAAATATTTATTGTGGAACTTCCGCATAACCTCAAGATCTACATTTGAAACACCATTACATGATAGGTGTAACCAATTTTTACACTTTTCGCACTGGACAGAAGTATGCGATTTAGTAACATTAGCAGCGCATTTAGCACATTTAAAACCCTTTGGCTTCCCTGCCATCTTGATCAGGATAAATAAATTAACTGACTGTACTATGTGAGACGAGTGTGCAATTCGACTTCTATGAAATCATAAATCGAAAATAAATGTCGTAGGTGAAACGCACTATAGCTATTTTTTGTAGAGAGTATCGGAATGCAAGTATAACAATAACATGATAAAGAACTTGACACTACGGAGAAAATTGATGTTATTTTCCATTACTGATATCACTATATGATACAAAAACTAGATTGATCAACGCCAAATAATTCACTGCAAAATCAAGCGAAAAATGAGCACTTAAAACGCCGAAAATCAGCGAAAACTTTAACTTAATTCACGAGCCGAAATGAACGCCTGTAAACACCGATTATAACCGATTCTTATCACAAAACCAAGATTCATACTCAGACTGGATCGATCCTACAGATCACTATGAGAAGGACGGCGAAGAAAGCAGTGATGAGGAAGATATAATGCATTTAATTAACAAATATGTAGAGTTGGTGGAGGAATTAGGTTTAGAGGAAGGAGAGACAAGTCATGCAGAAGATAAAAACGTTCATTCTGGAGAACTTCGTCTATTTCTAGTAAAACAGGGCTTAGTAAAGAACTTTAAACTAAACCAGAAAAAGTGCTCTTTTATCACCGTTCTACATGGACTTCTTCGGACAAAAGAGGAATAAAAGTAATTTGGTGTATTTTTAAGACCTGGAAAGGTCCCTAGCTTATTAACAATCCAAAATATAGTGATATCAAGCAACCTCTCAAACCACAGGAGGACACCACAGCAAATTCAAACATGGATCAGACATTATAGGTATAGAATGTAAAACAAAAGGTACTTTGTACATGGTACCCGATTTTCGAAATTTTTGCGAGGTATCTTCCTAATTTTTAAAGATAGAGGGTTGCGGTTTTCGCGACAGTTTGCTACTTTTTTTGTGAAATTAAAGATGGCGCCAGCAGAATCTTCATAGCCCTTTTGGTTTTTGAGATACAGGGCGGAATTGAAAAGTACCACTTTTGAGGCACCCCCGTATCTCCGTTATCTTTAAACTTATTGAAGAAGTTAAAACGTGTTGTTATAGCTTTTTTCCGTAGAATCCAGTGGCGTAGTCAGTTTTTCTAACACCTTGCGTTTTTTAGTTATGAAGCAAACAATTGTTTCAATATTTTTTTTTATAATTACTAGGCTGGGCTTTCCAAAAATATATAATTGTATACAATTATTTTCAAATCAAGCTCGAATTTTAAGAGTTTCTAAAATTTTTTTTGTGTCCAATTAGTAGGTAGTAGGCTATGGCTAAAATTTATTAAAAACAAAATTTAGTTTTATTTTGATAGTGTTTGAATTTACTATAAATAAATTAAAAACCTATTTATTACAAAACAAAGTAAACTAATCCAACTCAAAACTAATTCAAACTAATTGTGAAAACAATAAACAATTAAACGTTGCTCAAAATTTTCTGTTAAAAGTTTTTATCTTTTGTTCGAATATTTAATTATGTTTATATACGGAAAAACTCCTTTCTACGCCAACTGAAGTAATGTAGGGCTTCTTTTTAAACTGGTCAATGTTTCAATGCACGGCAATAAAATGCATTAAAATTTACCACTAAAATTTATCTACTTCAAAAAGAGTATCTGTCTGTATATTTTTCCACATTTTTTTGTTTACAGGTTTTCATTTGTTCCAAACTATTTTAACCACCCTGTATAGACTGGGAATATAACCATTTTAAAACCCAACAATATAAACAAGTATCAGTCATGGCCTACTCAGTATAAAATAAAGTTGGCACATAGCATATTTTAGTGAAATTTCCCTCGGTCTCAGTATAAAACGTGAAAAAATATGCAATTAAAACATTGGCCTCTAATTTCCAGAAACCCTGTTTGTTGCATCAACAAGCATATTGGATGTTTAACAACATCCCTATTTTGATATAATTTTGCTCTTTGATTATTGCAACAAAAATTCCCTAATTAAAATTTTAAACAGAAACTTACAACTTACCCAGACATATTCAGCTGAAACACATGTATGTAGATATAATAAAAACGCAAACAATTTCTATATTTCTTCCCAATTTACTAGATACTTTAATATCTAACACATAAACTTATTAATTCTTTAGTAAAAACAGATAACAATATGGCACATTGCACTATTGCACATTGACATCTAATAAGAAAATTTATAATAAAAATAAAATCTTAACAGGTCTATAATAATATTGTATTGCATGGGCCGTAGAGAGAAACAAAGCTATACTAAGCTTGAGAGTGCACTGAGAGTCGATGAAATTGCCGGTCAGAATTAATTACGGCGTAAACCCATGACGTCTCTCGTTGTTTATTGTAATATCTATGTTAGTTTACAAGAAAAAAATATGGGGTTTGCTCTATTACCTTGTCAAGACATAAGCGAAACTTTTATAAAGAATATTTTTTTCGCATCTAGGACTTCCTTTTTTAATGAGTGGTATATTTAAAAAAGACCACTTTTAACCAAATTTTTGCACAGCTGAAACCGAGATATTTACGTTTGAAGTTATTTTCGGCCATAAGGGCTAATGCAAATGATTTTTTTTAAATAATTATAGAAAAATATTCTCCACAAAAACCTTATTGTGCAGTATTTTTTTCTCTATACGGTGGTACCAATATCTCGATTTTTGATGATAGTGCCCTTTTGCACAGTCTAATTTTGTATTACCTCCCGAATAAGGGTTATCTTATCATGTACTTCTATCCCTGAAAAGTTCAGCTTGTGACACACATGGGAGGCAAAGTTTACATCGCTGTTACGTCTAATATGAAGTTTACATTCTACACCCGCATATTCGAATGCATCGAATAAATATTTTTTTTATCTCATTTATTCGTGTGCTGAGGATACTTTCCAGGGTATATATGACCGCCCCTCCATGATTAACTGATGTGACGCAGTACGCAGTTAGAAATTTATAGCGTCTTATTTTTAGTAGTTTAATTTTTTGGTTTCTTTGTCAATGTTCAGTCGCACATAAAAAGAGAGGACGCTGATAATCTTCAGTGCACGGCTAGAATATATTCAAACAGCTTTTTAAAGATCTCACATTTTGATGGAAGACAACAGTTGTAAGTTCATTCTTGCACGACCATACCTCCGATGCCGTATCAGGATCTTCCTCTAGTAAAAATTTGAATGAATGATGCATCTCTTCTTCATGAAACCAATGTTCATTACGACGTACAACGTTAATGTTATTTTCACCAAAGACGACTTTAAGTTCATGCGTTTATTCTATCATGAACCGGATGTTCAAATAGAGCAAATTCACTCTCTTGAATGTTGAGTCTGGTGTAGCTAATCCGATTTTTGTCCATTTAACACTGTTTTTCGTCCAGTTCTAATAGGTCAACTCACAATTAAATTTTTTGAAGTGAAACTTCTTAAGGCGCGCCGGGAGCAAAATTTGAAGGTCGCGACATACGACGAGCGATACACGACGAGCGACACGACCTGGGAACGAAAAATATGAGAATATTGTTATTGTGAAATCTTTGTTAGTTTAGAAGCAAAAAATATGGGATTTGCTCTATTATCTTGTCAAGACATAAGCGACACTTTTATGAAGAATATTTTTTTTCATTTAGGCCTTCCCTTTTTGTTAATTGGGTGGTATATAAAAAAAAAACTACTTTTTAACCAAATCCGTTACGATATGTATAAGGCTAGGCCATTTAAGTTTAAGAAGTTTCACTTCAGATATGCGCACATAGTACACACGTATTTTTCTTTAATTAAAGTGAAATACAACCAGCAAAACACCAGAATTTTTCATCGATTTAGCCCGTTTTAAACTATAACATTAGCGGAACGATATGAAATCGGTACTAGGGGTTCGCGAGACCGAGACCGAGACCGAGACCTGGCAAGTCTCGGTCTTGGTCTCGAAGAAAAATTTTTGTCTCGGTCTCGGTCTCGGGTCTCGAAGCTCGAGACCAAGACCGAGACAACCTTGGTCTCGGTCTCGGTCTTGTCTCGGTTTGATCGCGGTCTCGGTTTGAGCAAATAAAAAGTAATTAAATAATATACTGTTTTATTTCGTTAATAACACAAACGTTACTTCGGAATGTTAAGTTAAATGAAACATCTAATAAGTGTCTTGTGTGTATCAGTTCTTGGTGTAGATGTGATATTAGGAATAAACTTCTTAAATAATTTTACATTTTTTTGCAAACAAAAAAGTATTCTGAATTTAAAAATGGAATTAAAAATAAAAATTTTTGTTTGGTGTGAACATTTTAGTGGGTGAATTTAAAAATTAATTTTTTTTGGGCTAACTTTTTAAATATCTTTTCCTCAAATTTTGAAAATTTGATTTTTTTTTCGCAAAAAAGTGCTTTTTAGTTTGTTTGGCTAGGACGCACCGTTTTTGATAAAAACAGATTTTAAAGTATACTGACTGCCAAAAACGGGTGTAAAATGAAGGTTATAATTTTTGATATTCCCCAAAAATTCCTTTTGACGTTACAAAACTTCATATTATTATAAAATAGTAGTAACACTTGTTCCAGAAAAAAGTTATGACAGGTTTTCAAAATTTGATAAACTATAGCATTCAATTTACACCCGTTTTTGGCAGTCGGAATATATTTATATTCCGTTTTTCTCAAAACCCTGCGTTCTAATGATACGAAATAAGAGGCACTTTTTTACGTATACAAAATTTGAAAAGAAAATAAAAAAATAGCCCACAAAAAAGTTGACGTTAATTTTTTAGATTCACTCCCAAAATGTTAAGCACCTGACCTGACTAAAATTTTCTATTTCTTATTCCATTTCCGAATTCTAAATATTAAACTTAGCTTACTTAGGGGAATTCCAAAATTTTAAAACTCTATTTTACACAATTTTGGAAATATTGGAAAAAAACATCTTTAGGTAGGTAGGGGCGTTTCCCGATATATGTTTATAGAAAAAAATTAAGGTATTTTTGACCAATAACTACAGGGCTAATGCTTCGTCCACTAATTTTGGGTCACTCTTTATAGGTATACGGTATACAGTGTGTCCAAAAAAGTATGCAACATATGGGAAACTTCTTTATTATTGGGTTCTCAGAAAATTTTATTCTTCAAAAAAGTTGGTGCTTGCCCTAAAACAGTAAACGAGGATTTCAAATTTTACGTTCTGCTTTTAGTGCGGACGCAAATGTGATTTTTCCGAAATCGCGTCAAGAGTAAAGTACCTTAATTTATAAAGATACAGCAAAATCTTATAAGGAAAACTTCTTCAAAATTAAAATAGTAATCTAAATATGAAATTTGAGTTAAGTACATCAATTTTTAATTTCCCTTTTTTTTCTCGATTTTTTTCTCAAACGTTACGCCATCGGTGAATGCTTTGTTCTTTTGTTATTAGTGGACTTGCCAAGCAACTTCAAAATTTATTTAAAGTAGACATTAGTTACATAGTTGCATAATGTTTCAGTTTTTACAGAGATAAAAGACAGTTTAGGTATCAGTGTGTTGCAAACACATTTAAACAATTTTGGTCCAAAATAATTGTCCACAATAATTATTACAAAATACAATTAAAATGACTGACTCAATAATAATTAATTTCATATATCAGAGCGAAGTAAAATTATTGCTATATATTTGTTTTTATTCCAAATGCATGGCCTACTCTTCAAGACCAAATATTTTATATGGCTTTTTAGGATACTTGGGCATATTTTACTCATCGGGTGCAAAAGATAAATAAATTATTAGTTGTTTTACATGAAATGAAAAGAGTTGGGTCTATTCATGATTTTAAGTGGAAAAATTTTTGAATCAAAGGTGTTTAAATGTGTTTGCAACACACTGATACTTAAACTGGCTATTATCTCTGGAAAACGTGCAACATTATGCAACTATGTAACTAATTTCTATCTTAAATGAATTTTGAAGTTGCTTGGCAAGTATACTAATAACAAAAGAACAAAACATTCTCCAGTGGCGTAACGCTTAAGAAAAAATCGAGAGAAAAAAAGAAAAATTAAAAGTTGGTGTACTTAACTCAAATTTCATATTTAGATCACTTTTTTAATTTGGAAGAACTTTTCCTTATAAGATTTTGCTGTATCTTTATAAATTAAGGTACTTTACTCTTGACGCTATTTCGGAAAAATGACATTTGCGCCGGCACTAAAAGCAGTACGGAAAATTTGAAATACTCATTTGCTGTTTTAAGGCAAGCACCAACTTTTATCAAGAATATAATTTTCTGAGAAACCAATAATAAAAAAGTTTTCCATATGTTGCATACTTTTTTGGACACACTGTATACTATATAAGTGGATATGGTCAAAGGTGGCCATTCATCCTTTAATATACTAATCTGACACGGTTGTACCAGATGCAGATGTCCATTTGTTTTAATGGATACGCGATGTTTTATTACCTTGTAGATATTACGAAAAATGTGAAAACTCATAGCTGTTTATTGCTTGGAAATGGCTCAAAATAAGTTATCTACATAATTACATATTATGTACATAACAGTATAATATTGTTTCTAGAATCTTAAAAAGAAACAACCCAATTTAAAATAAACAAGCGTTATACCCGGATTTGCACGTTTTTTCAATTTTTTGGTTGATTGGACCCCGTTGGCATAAGTTGCCAATAACATACATAAAAATTAGATTTTTTCAGAAAAATAAGTTTTGAAAATTCAACAAATAAAAATATTTTTCGAGACCGAGACCGAGAGTCTCGATACCTTGGTCTCGGTCTTGGTATCAGTCTCGATCGGTAAGTCTCGGTCCCGGTCTCGATTCTAATTCCCAGGTCTCGGTCTCGGTCTCGTTTTCGAGACCGAGACCGGGGCAAGATCGAGACCGAGACCAGTGGCGTAACTAAAATTTTTTGGCCCCAACGCAAAATACATAAGGAGGCCCCCTTTCAGTCACAAATCACAAATACTAAATAAAAATTAAACAACCAGCTTTAATTTTTTTATTTATTTTACATATAACATCAAAATATTTCTTTTTATCAAAAAAAGCAAAACTCTAAAATATCTTTAAATTTTGACCAGTTAGTAGTTATTAACGAAGTTGGAAATGTTAATGAAATTTCCCTAGTTTAAAGCAACACTCGACTTAAACTTATTAAAATCTAAAACGATTTTTTCTCGTTTTACACACAGCAAATTCATATGCATATTTATGATCTAATTTGTTGGGAGCTTCACTTTCGACGGAAATTAAAGATAAATACTTAAATCGATCTTGCATGCCCTATTTGATTCCTTAAATAGTTTACTGAAAGATTCTTCAGCTGACACAGATATAATCGGCATGGTAAAAATTAATAATAGGTTAATGTAAATTTGTTTAGATCAACATTTTTTTGCAGTCATTTCTTGATTTAACTCTGTTTTTATAAATTGTAAGAGAAATTTTGCAATATGATTTGAGAATATTTTTATTGATTGTAGCTCTTAAGGATTTTAGACTTTGTTGAATTTATGAGATTTTTAGGTTGCAAAAACAAAAAGATACCACTTATCTTATTTAAACCTGTAAATCTAGTTGTTAACTGAGACTTTATAATGTCAATAGCTGATAAAAAACACCAATCTATAAAAATAAAAATTTTGTGGGTGCTTAAACCACACGATAGAAGTGAAAACTTCAACAAGCGGGGTCATCGTTTGTCAGAATTTCGATCCGAGCCTTCGTTGTAGAGGTACCCCAAAATCCTTTCCTTGAATTAGAGCCCAGGTCCCCCCCGTATGGTCTAAGGTGCCCCCCCATCTGGCGCACTTACCATAAAAATGTCGAACCCGTACCTCTTCCCGTTCTCCCGAAATTAATTAATTAAGTTTTTCCTTCTCCCCCCTCCCTTGGCCAAACGGGGTGGGGTACGGGGTCCCATTTTCGTCCAGGATCTTCTTTTTACCCGGCTACATCCCCTGAAAATTTCAGCCCTCTACCTATACAGGAACATGCCGCGTTACGTCACGTTACGTGACGGCGTTATGTGACGGCTCGGTCTCATTTAACCCACACAAAAAAAGTGCAGAGCGCGCCTAAAGAATTTTTCACTTCAAAAATGTTCCCTGGAATCAAAACGATGATCTAAAGTTAATTCATCAAATTCTTTTTTTAATAACTAAACAACTTAGTTGGAATGTACCATTTTAGAGCAGTTGTTCGTGCTGCTTTTAGAACCTCATTATAGCGTTAACGGTAGTTTTCCCACATTGCTTTTTGTCCTTAGTAAAACAGAACTAGCTTCGTCCAAAGCAACTGTCTCTTTTTGTAAAGCTTTGGAAGTAAATTTCACTTCTGATAACACATAATGTAACCTAATAGATAAGAACACCAACTCAACTCAAAATCTAGCATATTTTTGTTTATACGCCCAGCTTCTATTCTTTCATCCCGAATTTTATTTGAAAGCTCAATTTTTAAAGTTTTTTTTTTCACATTTACATCTTGATGGTTTATTAACAAAATGACCCAAATCAATTTCGTGTATTGTGTCTTTACTTGATATTACTGACGATATTTCAGCTTCATTGAACTTTTTAGTTTTAGCACACAGAAAAATAAGGGCGCTTGTGCTGATGCCTGTGGCTTAGCCACCTGAAGTTGTGTTATACCGACCAAATATTCTGAGTGATCCTCGTCTTAGAAATATAATTATTGTCCCCAATGTCATCGCGTTTGGACGTAAATGGTTGCAAATTTGGCTCAGACTGCGATTTCGTCGAACAAAAAACATTTTCGCAATTTTTCTCTAATTCCAATTCTTTTTTAGTTTTCTTTTGATTGCGGGCGCTTTTATATATTTTTTTGTGGCCACTCATTTTTAAAACGTAGGGAAAATTAGCGTACCAAATACTAAAACTATAAGATAACGGTAGGTAAAGCTCTTGGCAACAGGTTAAAATATGTCAACAAAACGGGATTCCCGGGATGTCAAACCAAAAGACGATGACGCTCACTGCGAATCAAATCGGGACTAATCCTGATCGGCGAATGACGAGTGTCGCGACGCTGATGTTGCCAAACTTTTCATTAGGCATTAAATTATGCAGAACTTAATAAAAAATAATCCTTGCTTGTCAGAAAAGTGTTCCTAGGTTCAGTTGACAGAAACCTTCAATATTAGGCACTGGACGAGTGGGCTCCCAAGCCTGGGGGGCCCCAACGCATTGCGCTTACTTGTCTTATGGTAGTTACGCCACTGACCGAGACTATAGTCTCGCGAACCCCTAATCGGTACTAGCGATCAGTTTAAAATGAAAACTTATCTAACCTTCATTCTCTCTAGAAGGAACCTTTTAAGCTTACTGTTATTAAGTTTGTAGGCTGCTTTCTCACATCTATTGAAAGTGTGTTCCACACTTTTCACCTATTTTTTGAATGGATTTAGAATTTGGTCTTTTATTCCTTATAATACCTTAAACCTTGTACTATATTAATGTTGTCGCTGTATTGCGCACGTGCTTGGATAAAAAAGCGTGTGCACTATGTGCGCATATCTGAAGTGAAACTTCTTAAACTTAAACGCCCTAGCTTTATACATATCTTAACGGATTTGGTTAAAAAGTAGTTTTCTTAAATATACCACTCAATTAACAAAAAGGGAAGGCATAAATGAAAAAAAAATATATTCTTCATAAAAATTTCGATTATGTCTTGACAAGGAAATAGAGGCAAATCCCATATAAATTTCTATATATATATATATATACACACGGCACAAAGAGAACCGGTATGATATTGCGCACCGCCAGCCGCTCGACGAGCGACGCGGTGACGTCACTGCGGAGCAAAGCGCGTATTTACAATATTATGTTACCTTTGTGGACGTAAGCTAGATTTCAACATAACCCAAACTACCGAACTGCGAGACTGAATGATAAAGATAAAGATTTAATTTGATGAATTAGGTAGGATTCATGATAATTGATACTTTTGCTTGTACTTTATTGCTTGAATAAAATAGGATGCCAATGATTTCAAGTACATTCTTTATTTACACATATAACTTAAAATTTCTACTACATTTGGTCCTGTAAATTATAAAGTGAAACTTCTGGAAAATTGTATTTATTTTCTATTTACAATTTATGCATTTTTTTTTATAATTTTCTCTTACAATTTTGAAAGCTTATCTGCCTATTTAAGTTGCGAAGTCTAATGTAAGTTCTAGTACGACTTAAACAGATTATTACTTCATAAGGAATTATGGAATTTTCTTCCAATTTTGACAAAGTATTTTCACTAACTTTTTTAAATATCATTTTATCTTTTGAAAGTGATGCCCCATGAAATTTGCAAAATTCTGTATCAAGTATTCTTGCCGCATCTAAAAGATCCTCGTTGGGATTCAAAACGCCACCCCTCGAAATGAAATGCAACCATTCATGAGATCCTAAGTCTGCAATCACTGTGCTAGAGCCTAAGTTGTATTTGTTTCTAAATTTATAGGCAACATAGCTAGCTATATATTTTAGAGATTCATTGTTGATTTGTTCCTTACTTTCAAACTGATCTAATATTCAAAATTTATATCTTCATTATTAAGGTAAACTTATTTCAGGAAAATACCCCTCAACGAATGAATCTTGATCAAAATGATCTTCTTGTTCAGTCGCAGGGGTTTCAATATTTTGGTATAAACCCTTAAACAAATCTTGTCTTCTCGCTTGCAGGCAATAATCCATTTTACAGGAAATATCTTATATTACTACCTTTCGTTGTTCTGCTATAGTTATTGCATTTCTACTGCACAACCAGGCATTGTAAACAAAAGTGAATATACATGTTTTTACTAGAAACATTACATCATCATCCGATGTCTACAAAGCTAATACATGGCACTAATATAACGACGCTTTCCACGGTCAATATACTAAGTTACCATGGACGCTTACTCGGTATAGGAACGTGCTCCGCAGTTACGTCATGCGCGAGCGAGTTCTATTTTCGTTTGCCGGAGTATTTGTTATTTTTTTTTTGTCAAGGTGTAAAAATGCTCCCTTATGCACACCCTCGGTTGAGGGTAGTGTGGGGCTCTCCTATAAAAGGCATACCCACTAAAAATTCACCGTCTCTCATGATGCTAGTAACTCCACGTCACTTTTGCATCGTTCTTCTTTGGCGTGATGGCCTTCTGTTGATTTTCTTGATTGACTCCAGGCAGGCTGCAGTAATATGTTGTGTGTTATGGCATGTGTGAAGTAATGTTATGCGATGTGAGTTGTGATGTTATGATGCGTGAGTTAGTGGGTTAATTATTTTTGGGGTTTTTTCTGTAGTGTTTAACTACAGTTTTTTATGGGTTAGTATGTGTTAGTATTATTTTTGGTGGTTTTTTATTTTTATGATTTTTATATTATTTTTATTTGTATTTTTGTGTGTTTATTGTGTGTCTATTGGTGGATCTCATAGGCTTTTTAGCCTTGCTCTTCCCGGCCGGTCTTCCCCGTCAAAAAGTGATGTAATTAGCGGATTTGTGTGGGTGCGTACTTGTTCCAAGAATCTAGCGTGTCTGTTTGTTAGGTGTTCGTGGATTGTTTCGACTTTTAAGTCTGCGTGTATGTTGGTGTTTCGTATATACCATGGTGCGTTTGAGATTTGTCTCAGTGTTTTGTTTTGGAAAGTTTGTAGTTTTTTCTTGTTTGTCTTGCTTGTGTGTGTGTATGCGATGGCACCGTAGAGGACTTTGGGCTTGATAACTTGGTTGTAAATTAGTAATTTATTTTTGATTGACATTGAACTATTTCTGTTAATTAATGGATAGAAGGCTTGCTTTGCTGCAATGCCTATGTTAATTTTGTATTGAATGTGTTGATTAAATGAAAGTTTGCTGTCTAGGGTCATTCCTAGATATTTTAGAGTGTTATTCCACCTTAATTCGGTGTTTCCAAGATTTAGATTTGCAGGTAATCTGCGTGAACTGCTAATGAGCATTGCCTGGGTTTTGTCATTATTAATTTTAATGTTCCAAGTTTCTGCCCAGTCGTCTATGGCGTTTAAGTGTCGTTGTACATGTAATTTGAGTCTTGTTATATTTTTGAGTGTTGAATATATGCAGACGTCGTCTGCATATATTGAGAGCTTTGTGTGCGGGTGTCTGGGTACATCTGATGTGTATAGTGAGTATAGTGTTGGGGAAAGCGGGGAGCCCTGAGGAACGCCCGCTTCCATGTGTCTAGTGGTTGATAGTTCTGTGTTTATTTGTGTGGCGAATGCTCTTCGTTTTAAAAAAGAGGCAATCAGTTGTGTTAAGGGTAATGGGAGGTTGTGTTGTGTATGTAGTTTGTGAATGAGTCCCTCATGCCACACTTTATCGAAGGCTTTTTCGATGTCGAGGGCTACAACTGCGGTCGATGCCCGCCTTTGTAGTCCTCTAGTCGCATCCTCGACAAGTCTGGCAAGTTGGAGTTCGGTGCTGTGGTTTTTTCTAAACCCAAATTGTTCATCTGGGATTAGATTGTGTGCTGTAACGTGGGTGTTTAGTCTGTTGAGAATGAGGCGTTCTGTTAGCTTACTCAAGGAGGAGAGCAAACTAATAGGGCGCCAGTGTTGTGGAAATGTTAGATTCTTGTTTGGTTTTGGTATGAGTATAATCTTTGCTTTTTTCCAACAAGTTGGAAAGTGGTTTAGTTGCAGTGTTTTGTTTATTATGTATGTTAGTTTTCGTATTGCTACGTCTGGTAGGTTTTTAAGTGCTTTATTTTGTATGTTGTCTAGGCCAGGGGCCTTTTTTGGGTTGAGTTGCGCAATTAGTTGCACAACTTCTTGTGTGTCCGTTTGTTGAGTTTCGTCTTCTGGGAGTTCGTTGATTTGTCTCGTGATTCTTCTGTATGATCTCTCTATGGCTTCTTCGTGATCAATATCCTGCGCTCCATCTCCCAAAGTGAATTGCGACTCCAGCGAGTCGGCAAAGGCCTCAGCCTTGTCTTCGCTAGAGTACGCCATTCCCATCAGGCCATGGATCGCCGGATATATCATCTTGCCTTTGTGCTGCATAGTTTTAGCTATTCTCCATAGAGAGTTGCTTTGTACGTTTAGTGTTGTCAGGTATTCTGTCCACTTGTTGTTTTTGTGGTTTTTCACGTCTGTTTTTATTGTGTTTGTTAGTCTGTTTCCTTGTCTGTTGAGTTCTGCGTTGCCTGTTAGTTTGGCTCGTCTTTTTAGTCTGTTTCTTAGTCGTATGTTTTGTTTTATGTTTTCGGGAAGTGTGTATGGATTGCTTTGTCTTGTGTGTACTGTCTTCTTTGCTGTGTTTAGTGCTGTTTGTAACTCTTCGGTGAAGCTTATGACATGATTGTCCAGCTCTGCCTTAGAGTTTATGTGCGGGATATGTTGTATGTTGTCTGTTAAGTGTTTTTTGAATGTGTTCCAGTGAATGAATGTTTGTGTATGTGCTCGTGCGTTCTCGTGTATGTTGTTTATTGTAATGCCAATCGGAGAATGATCTGAGGCAGATAGATCCTCCAGATTGTCTATCACAACGTTGTGTGGGATGTTGTGAGTGATGGCGATGTCTAATATGTCGGCTGTTTCGCCGCGAAAGTGTGTGGGTTCTGTGGGAGCGAGTATTGTGTAATGTAGTGCTTCTGCGGTCCTGAGTAACATAGTACCATTTTGAGTCGTGGTTCTACATCCCCAGGACCTGTGTTTGGCGTTGAAGTCCCCGGCTGCTAGAACCGGGTGTGTGTAATTGAAAAGTTTCTCTATTTCTGTGTGAGTGAGTTTATTTTGTGGCGGTCTGTATACCGAGTGTATCACCATGTCTCCGTCAGTTAGACTGACTTTGACACTAGTTACCTCTAGTATATCAGATTGTGGTGAGCGTATTGTGTCATGTGTGATGCTGTTTTTTATAAAAATGGCCGTACCGCCTCCCCTGCGGTCCGGTCTATCATTTCTATAAATTGTGTAGTTTTGAACGTGTAAATGCGTATGTGGGCGTAGGTAGGTTTCTTGCACGAGTGCAATGTCTATATTGTTCTCAACCAGATATTCCGCGAATTCGTATCTCTTGGGATAGAGGGAATTCGCGTTCCAGCTGATCAAGAACAAGTGTGTTGGTGTATTAGCCATTGAGATTAGCGAATAACCTCAATGTCGGGTTGTTTTGTATTAGTGTGGTGATAGTGTTGATTTTTGCCTTTATCTCCTCCTCGGACATAGTCAGCAGTGTGAAGATGCTGTTGTTTTGAGCGTTGGTATTTTTAATTTTTGTGCCTGAGTTTGGTGTGGTGTTTTGGGGGGTTGGTTTTGGTTGTGGTTTTGTTAGTTGTGCGTAGCTGATGTTATTGCTCACCGGCCGTGTTTGTGTAATGGTTTGTTTTTGTTTATTTTGTTTATTGTTTGGGTTTTTAGGGCATGCGGAGTAACTTGCTGGGTGTTCTCCTCCACAGTTGCAACACTTAGGTGGGGTGTTCATGGGCTTTTTACAGTCCGGGTAGTGATGTTTGCCTGCGCACTTATGACAGACTGGAATTGCGTGGCAGTTAGTCACGGTGTGGCCAAATTGTTGGCATCTGTGGCACTGAGTGAGCACACGATGCTTGCTGCCTCTCTGAATTTCGACTACTACTGGCATGTAGTTTATTCGATTTTCAATGAGGATGTTCATGTCTGTTTGAGGTACTAGGACTTTGAGCATCTCTGTCATGATGTTTCTTCTGATGCCGGCTTTAAGCCAGAACATTTCGATGGGAGTGTAGCCTTTGGCAATTAGGTCGTCCTTAATGTCCGACAATGGGATTTGACCGTCTAGTCCTTTTATGATGACATTTAATTTCCGATCTTCTGGTAGGAAGTATGAATGGTAGGGGTATTTTTTATTATTAAGGTAAGTTGTGATCCTCCTGTGATCACTTGGGGTTGTGGGGGTAATTTGAATCCCCAGCTTGGATTTTTTGATGTCTCCAAAACCTATTTTGGAGTACGTGAGATCTTGGTGGATTTTGACCCAGTTTTCTGGGCATCGGATAATTATGGGGACCACTTCTGATTTCTTGGATGCAGTGGTGGGCTCTGCTGCTGGGGAGTTTTGTGGGGGGGCTAGTCCCAGGTGTTTTTTCACTGACTCCTGTGTTGCCACATTTGTCGTGTGTGGGATATTAGGGCTAGAGCTTGGGGTTTGGGTGATTGGGGGGCTAGCTGTCCTAGGCCTTTTGAGGGTCGGGAATTCCCTGTCGAATGAAGCTGGCATCTCTGAGTCAGAATTTGTTTCCATTTCATCCTCAGTTGGGGGAGCTGCAACTATGGGGGTTGGTTGTGTTGTGTTAATGTGTGTGTGTGTGTGTTTTCACTTGTTTTATCCTGTTTTTGTTTAATTTCTGTCAATGTTTCCATTAGTACGTCGTGGTATTTGTCTTGATTTGTTTGTACGTGTCTCATTGTTGATGTTGCTTTTTCAAGTTCGTTTTTTAGTTGTGCTACTTGTTCTATTAGAGTACAGTTTTCGTCCTGTAAGTCTTTGTTTTGTGATTCTAGTTTCCTAATGTATTTTTGTCATTTTTCCATTTGTTCGTCATTTGTCTGTCGGTTAATATCTAAAGTTTTGTTTTGTGTAGTGTGTTGTTTTGTTTGTGAATGTAACATACTTACGGCCGCCTGCCTGGGGTCACTATTTCTCCGGACACTTTCTCTTCTTTTCTTCTCCTTCTCTAGTTCAGCTAGGGTGAACTCTTTTCCACTTTTGGTTTTGTGCTCCATTGTCTTCTTCTTATAGTTGTCGTTGTTTTTCACTGTTGTTGGTTTGGTTGGTGTTGAATCCAACTTTCCGAGGTACATGCACCCTTGCGGGTACGACTTACTCGAAAAGCTGGGGTCCTTCACTACGACTTAACGATTTTTCTTTCAAGTTAACGATTTTTCTTTAATAAATAATGCAAATGCAATGATGCACATTACATCTGCTGTAGTAGTCGTAGTGTAGGATATGCACTGGCACTTCACTTTCGTTTGGTTTCGCTACGGATCGGTTATACGCTC
>MU184496.1:0-19692 GCA_016904865.1 Pissodes strobi
ATTAATATGTTGATATTTCAATTAACTGTGATAAATGATTTCCATGCGAAAACCAGATGTCGAAATGTCTAAAGGGATTAAGGGCACGAGTTGATCAATTTCAATAACGCAGCGCTGCCGCATCGACGTCATAATAATTATTTCTCATTTTTTCAGCGCGTAATTCGAATGTTTCCACAACGTGCCTCTATTAATAATTTCGCCATTTGCACTTCGCCGTCCCAATAAAAAATCATTTAGAATTTCCCGTTAATCGCCTGTTATTGTAAAACGTTATCGCCACGTCGGCACTTCGTTTTGTGCGTTAATTGACAGCGAGCGCAAATCGTATTAGCATCGGTAAAACGCGCCGAAATCATTTTTAGGGGATTTATTTGCATTCAAAATGACGCTGATAAATTGTCGGATCGTTCGGTGATTCTACTTTTCGCATGTATCGATTCTATTAATATGGATGCTCATAGAAAACTGGTATTTTTGTTGAGATCGAGTATTCAAAACAAAAACCTTCAGAATTTAGGGTACACTTTACACATCGATGTACTTAAGCGTTATAAACTGTTCTAAAAACAGCAAATTTAGAATAGAAGAAAACGTGTGTAACATATAAAGGAATATCTAAGAATATAATATTTATCAAATAATTTACAATTGTCAACCAAATTTTTTACAAGAGGGTCGAACTATGGAAATAGGAAAATTTCTCTAGTTGTAGCACAAGACAGGAGTTTAGAGGATGAAATGACGAAAACAATTACTAACCACCTGAATATCCTGCACATAACCAAACATACCATTAAGTACTTTCCCGACTTAGTAGTTATGCTGGCGGGGTACTGTGACATTTCGATGGCATGCTTTACTTAATAGCACTTACCGCCATCTTAGGTTTGAGAGTGAGAGAGAGATAGAGAGAGTATACAAAACAAAAATCTTCAGAATTTAGGGTACGACTGTCAATTCGTAACACTTTACACATCGATGTACCTGCGCGTTATAAAATTATAAAAACGTTACCCTGTAGTCTGTAGTAGTGAAATGAAATGAAATTGTTAATTGAAACTCTTTGTTACAATATCAATAAAGTAGTTTTATTAGGAAAACTTACAGGTATTAACAAGCAAAGAAGCAGAAAGGTTGAACCTTTAAGTACGTGCTAACCTACTAACTTACATTAACCCAACTTATCTCTATTTTTAGCAGCTGATAGAAAAACGGGTAAAGCGTATACCGCGCCACCTGTCATTCATATTATCAAACATAAATAAATGGCGAAGGAGCCAGGAGACATAAAAGTACTTAATATTATATATATTTAGCACATCTCCTTACTTTTATGCTCTCTACATAATACATATTTATATAAAAGAAAAATATTACAAATTCTATCTTAAGTTTAACATATTTCTAAAATAAACAAATTTCCTTAGTGCCTTTGTTAGAATATCTGCCAAATTTTCATCTATTTTAATTTTAACTACATATATAACCTTTGCTAGATAGTTTTCATGCACAAAATAATATTGTATTTCGATATGCTTAGCGTTCTAAGTATAATTACCATATTTGGTTATTGCTACAGCACCAGAGTTATCTTGTAGACTTGGACTGGGTTATTTATATTCACTTCAAAAGTTTTTAAGATTTCTTTTATTAGAAGAATTTCAGAAACAGCTTCTGATAGTGCAACATATTCAGCTGCAGTAGATGACTTAGTTACACTATTTTGTTTACGAGATTTCCAGTAAATAACATTTTCATAAAATCTAACAACATAGCCAGTGGTAGATTTTCTATCATATTTGTATCACCTGCCCAGTCTGAGTCTACAAAG
This sequence comes from Pissodes strobi, assembly GCA_016904865.1. Classification (NCBI taxonomy): domain Eukaryota; kingdom Metazoa; phylum Arthropoda; class Insecta; order Coleoptera; family Curculionidae; genus Pissodes; species Pissodes strobi. Next base: position 1,835 of record MU184496.1, read on the forward strand.
CAAGCAAGAAGTTTACAGTTTTCATTCCTTCTTGTGTAAATTAAATTTAAGTCTCTTGTTTGATGAAGGTATTTAGGAATTCTTAGGGCGTATTTAAGGTGAGTTTTGAGTTTCTTCATAACAGTTTCGAAATCTGCTTAACTAGTTAACACTGAAAGATATATCAGGTCTAGTAGCAATGCTGACATAGAAGAGAGCGCCTATATATTAGACTTAGACTATCATTTGAACTACCAGTCTTTTGTAATTTTAAATTAACTTCCATTGGGGTAGAAAAATGTTTATTACAGTTTATTATATTATACTTTTCTGCCAATGTTTCTATGTATGTTTTTTGGTTTAATAGTATTAGCATGCTCATCATAGTTTATTTCAATGCAAATATAATTTCTAATTTTACCCAGATCTTTCATATTAAAACGTGATGATAGTTTTTGTTTTATGTTAGAGATACTAATTTTATTGTTGCTACAAATCAGAAGATCATCAACGAAAAGTAATATATAAATAGTCTCATTTTGTGTTTTTTTATAATAAAGACAATAATCACAGTCATTTCTAGAGAAATTAAGATCAGTCAAGTACTGGTGAAAACATTCATACCACGAAGGAGGACTTTCTTTTAAGCCATACAACGCTTTAGACAGCTTAAATACTTTATCGGACTCATCATTATACCCTTCTGCTTGCATGACATAAACATCACTAGTTATTTTCCCACTCAAAAACGCTCTTTCTACATCCATCTGCTCTATACAGAAACTGTTTTGATGATAATAAGATAACATGATTTTAAGAGTTTACCCTTTAAAGACTGGCGAATACATACACCCATTTAACATCAATAACCCGCTTGTCCTTGGGTCTCTCAACCAATTTCCAGGTTTTATTCTTATTTAAATTTTGCAGCTCTAGATCCATAGCGTCTTTCCATTTTTTGGCTTCAGGTGAGGACAAAGCCTCTTCAAAACTTAAAGGTGTCATAGCATTACAATAATTGACATAAACTGTTTAATAAACGTAGTTCTCATCTTTATTTGGTTTTGGTTTTCGTTCCAATTTCCTTATTGGTATTCGGTCTTCTTGCTCAATGACAGTTTGGTCTGAATCATTTATGGAATCACCATCCTCATCTTCCTCCTTTTTCTAAACTTAATTCTTGCGTTTTGTTAGTTTCTTTCTTTTCCTTAAAGTCGTCTGGTTCATTCGACTCGTGGATACCAATGCAAACTGTGTCTTCTTCTATTATATCCACATGTCGAGCTACAATAATATTAGAACTCGGTATCCAACATCTACATATCCAACAAGTATACCACATTCAGCCTTTTTATCCCATTTAGAACTTCTTTTTGCTTCAGGAACTCTTACAAACATTTTGCTTCCATAGATCCACAGATATTGAGCATCTAGCTATTTCTTAAAAAAGATTTCATATGGTGTTCATTTCTCTATGGTGTTTGCTAAGATACGATTTTTAAGGAAAGCAGCTGTTTTAACAGCTTCAGGCTAAAAGCTTCTATTAATCTTAGCTTCAGCCATTAGACATCTGGCCATATCCATAATACTTCTATTTAGTCTCTCTGCGGTACCATTAAGCTCATGTACATAGGGTGGACAAGGATTAATAAAGATACCTTTTTCAGCGGCAAATGTACGAATTTTCGAGTTTATGTATTCCTTACCATTATCACACCTAATCCATTTAACCCGTTTATTAGAAACATTTTTTACCTGATTTATATACTCTGATAGACATTCATAAACTTGGTCTTTCCTTTTAATGCAGTACACTTTAATTATTTGCTGTACTCATCAACAATACTCAAGAAATGCCTTTCCCCATTACTCCCAACTGTACTATGAGGCCCATTTAAATCAGTATGAACTATTTCAAGAATGTCTTTAGCTTTAGTTTTGTTATTTTGAAAAGGTAAATTATGCATCTTATTTTCAATACAGATTGCACATTTCATAAAATTGCTTTTAACATTCTCAGGCAGGTTCTCCAACATACTATTTTTACAAATCTTACTCAATGAATTAAAGTTTATATGCTCTAATATCCTATGCCATTTTTCTTTAAGAGACATTTTACTTTCAGTTTTATTTTTGTTGTTTGTAATTACATTAGCATTGGTTTCACTCTGGACTAAGGAACATTCTAAGTAGTACAGATTATTATGTTTATTTGCAACCCCACTTAACTCATTATTTTTGTTATAAATTTCACTAACATTGGCTTCAGATATAATTTTGTTACACTCTCATTTCCACTATCCTCGCTAGGTGTCGCGCCTCTTAGACCAAATATATTTTTTTCTGTTTTGCTTATGTTAAGGGACAATCTGTTACCCATGAACCAATCTATCAAACTACTCTCTATATTCGACATGTCCCACAACAAGGCGGGCTTCTCGTGTGCTTTATCATTGCTGTGGTGTCATCAGCAAAGGTAGTAAGTTTATTACTTGTAGCTACTTCCAGGTCATTTATGTAAATTAAAAACAACAGGGGTCCCAAGATGGATCCTTGCGGTACACCATGTCTGACATCCAGCACACCCGAGAACCCCCCCGCAGCAAAAGTTCGCTAAGTGCGTCCCATCAAGTAGCTCTCCATCGGCCCAAGGTTCCGCGCATTCAGTCCATAATACTTCAGCTTTACAAGCAATATCTCATGGGATATGCAGTCGAAGGCTTTGGAGAGGTCACACAGGATTGCTCTTTTGTACTGACCCCCCTCAAAGTCCTCCACTGTAATGGAATATAAGTTATTATATATCAATCTATTCCGCTCCACTATCTATTTATCAATGGTTTTCAGTGTTCAGTATATTGATCGGCAGTGACTCCTATCTGTGAATGGATATATTTCGCACAATTAACTATTTAAGGAGAACAGGTACGCAGATTTATATCCATATTTCGCGAATTCGTGTAATTACAGATTTCTTTGTTGAGTGAATGCCATCTGTTCGGAAACGGGCTTATCTGGTATAGTTGGTAATTGAAGGACGTAGTGCGCTGTTCAATACCTGTAATTTTAGCATGAAATCTACAATAGATTGCTACATTTAGCGTCTGTTGAGTGTTTCCTTAGTTTGACGCCGGGTTTCCGATAGCGGTTGTCACATGGTTTAAATTGCCCAATGAGAGCATTGAAAATCAAAATAGGTAGAACGTGCAAAATTTTGAAACGAAGGTGGGTCATCTTAGTGGTAACGGTCGAGCCGGTAAGTGCGAATGATTTGATCTTTAAATATTTTATTCATCCTGCATATTTTTCAATAGTCTTTTCATATTTTAAATACAGAATTGATAAGCGTTGCTGATTCGGTTACCCATATTTCGCTTAAGTAAGAATTTAACGCTTTTGTATTGCACTTTCGAGTGATTTACAATTTCAATAAACTTAACTTTTTCTGTAGTGGCCTTTAGGTTTGAATACCGATTTTTTGGTGGATAATTGCGTATCTTATTGGTCAAATTCGTGTAATTTGATAATGGTTTAATCCAAATATATAGAGAACGTAATTATATCATCGTTTAGTGGTCATACATATTTTCATTTAAATTGAACAGTATTTGGAGATTCTCGGAGCGAATTTTATATGTGCCTGTAAAAGGTAGTTAATTGAATTTGAGTAGAATTTCTCTGGATTTTCCTTTGTAGTATTATTGATCATAGTTGTTTTTCAGACTTATTTCATTAATATTTCAGTTGAGTTTGTAACACCAATCATTAGCACATACCAGTCACGTTTCAACAATGATGTATCGACATTAATTTTCATTTATGAGGGGTTGACACACATATGTGAATTTACTTGTTTTTCTCTCTATCTTTTATCTTAATTTATCTCTCAAGGCGAATTAGAGATTATCTCGTTTTTATCTTTAATTAATTGAGACGTAATTTACCCTCAATTATCGTTCATGTGCCAAGGGACATATATATATATATATATATATATAGCTTAAGTAATAGAAATTACTTATTTGGAGTCATAAGACTCGATGTAAAGAGAGGTTGTACCTCGATTTTTCTAATTTTTCAATTATCGTTTATGTGCCAAGGGCCAAATTAAAGAAAAGTAATAGAAATTACTTATTTTGAGTTACAATAAGACTCATTTATAGGAGGCTTCCTCCAATCGTAATTGTCCAACTGAGATCCACAGCATATTTCTCTATATAATTTACTAGCGATTTACACTGGTCTAAATATTTGTTATTGTTTTTTTTTATGTGAGCACTGCTGGAAATCCACGTCTTTGTGCCGGACCGGTTGAGGGAGGCGATACTGAGAGAACCTTATAAGTCCTAAGACGTCCTTGAGATAGTTAACTCAGGAATAGACAGAAGCAGGTCCCAGTAAAGGTCCCAATACGGTTGCATGGCTATAGGATAGTTGGACAAGATAGGTACGAGTCATTAAAATAAAAAATTGTAAAGACCAGTATAAACATCTTATTTATTTATTCAAAATTTGTTAATCTTTTATACTAAATTTAATTTAATTTTCATCGCATCATTCAGTAATCAATTGTATTTGATTGCATTTGTAATCTAATTTTAATTATATTGATCTCAATTATATTGATAACAGCAGTGCACATGGTACCATAAGTTGTAATTTAATCATATAGTTAATATATAATTTGTTTTTAAGTTGATTTCTTTGATTTACCGCATGCTCTGGCGCCCTATATAAGTTTAACCGATAGAGGAAGTAACCTAACTCACGCCATATTTTCATGCTTAAATAAATTAAATAAATTAACTATCCTTACAAATTGGCGAATGAGCTATATAATCATTACAAAGTGGCGCTCAACTAATTAATTAAAATAATTAAATACGACCATGTTTATATGTTGCCTCCTTTTCTCTATCGTAGGCATAACGATGATTATTAAAACAGATACAATTTTAATTGTTTATATTTACATACATATTTAGCTTCTTCGATATAAATATAATGTTTCTGACGTTTAATCATATGTATTATGATTTGATTTGATTCATACCGGAAGAAGAGCAACAACTCAAGCCAAAAATTTTAATTTTGCTAAACAGTATTACTTTCTATATCGAAGCAACGCAAAAAGCCAATATAAAATTAAAAGATTAAACTCCGTTACCCCGTTTATAGCTAGAAATAATGAAGCCGATAACCTGCGCATAACTAATAATTTAAAAGCGCCTTGGTTTTGAAAATGTAGGCACAATCTTGCTATTCGAGACCAGCTAAAAGAAACCACCTCTGGTTATCTTAAAGGCGAAGTTTAACTGCCCAGTTTACGGACTCCTGCCCTAAAATAAAACTAAACATGAGCGCAGCCCGTAAATATTCCTTTAAATAGCGCTTCACGCGGAAAATCGTAACTCACAAATTTAATTACTTGTTAGAAGCAACGATTTTTTGTCGTCAAGTAGTTGAACTCATGCAAAGTGGTGAGATCACCAAGCTTAAGAACAGAGGCGGACGCCCTTCGATAAAACGCTTATATGTTCCTGTTTATTATTATTCCTGTTTCATTGAAATACCGATATTCTGTGATATATATTGAGTAGTAGTATTTCGTATTTATTGTAATGTTTCCTTTATACATGCATACCCACTTATTCGCTATTGAGCGGGCTGTGGGCGGCAAATGCAATTTATATGTCTCGCTATGCAAATTGATCTTTATAGGCTATGCCATACAAATTTATTTTCATTATGTCAGCGGCGACGAATATAAAAATAAAATATCGTTGGAGTCTTGGACAATGATAATCATTTACATAAACAACCCTTCAAGATGAATCAATACCTCCTACAAATAGGCCTTTAGATAATATTTAAGAGCTTCCGGTTAAAACAAGGCTGCAAATCATGAACTGCCTGTAGACGTGCCTCATTCGATTTTTGTTAAAGGAAAACGAAATTTCAAAGCAAAAACCTTTGAATATCCAGTTTATCAAAATAGAATCTACCTATTTCGATAAACTGAAACTAGAAAACACCAATCTATTTAATAGATAGGTGGTAAAATGTCACTATAGGTATAAAGGTGACATAATAGGTAATAGTAATGTCAAATTTGGTAGTGTGTTTTCTCCTCGGTTTTCTCCATCCAAAGAACCTTCAAATATTTATGATAAAACATGAAGGCTTTATACAGGTTTCAGATTATTACTTTTTTATGTTAGATTTGGTATATTACTCGGTATATTATTGGGGTCTAATATTTATATATTAAAAGTCTCCAGTTTCCTTTTTTTCTTTTTACCCAAAAGATTATGATTATGTTTAGAATAATAATTATTAAGAAAGAAGTGTATTTCAAATGCTACAAAGAAAAATTTTTGAAATACCAATTTTTAGGTGATTTTTACGATTTTCAAAAGGGGTCAAAAGGCTGTTTTGATTTAGATAGTTTAACAACAGCTCACAAAGAAAAGACTTTTTATTGTAAATATCTAAAAATGTGTCTTCGAACTCATTAATCAGTTTTTAAAATATAATATAGGCTGTTGAAACTACATCCACTACTTGTTCACGAGGATATAAAAGAGCTCCACGACTTAAGGAATTAATGAAATTGTAAGAATCTTCTACAACACAAGGTTCATTTAAAGTTAAATTTTCTTTGCAAAATTCACAACTTAATTTTTTTAAAAACAATATGACAGCAATATGCACTTAAATAAGTGATTAACTGACATTTCAGATGCTCTGCTGCTTTCTTGTGAATGTGACGAATTATTAAGAAAACCTTTCAGAGCCTCTATAATAAAAGGATTAAATATTTTGAGATTTAATTTAACATTTTGCCTTTCTATAAATGATGGAAAAAGAGCCTTTAAACTAAGGGAATACCCATGTTTTAATATGTTGTCTCGTTTTAGTTCATGAAGTTTTTTGACCACTGAGGGCATATAGCAAACATTGCACTACCGCCTTTATGAGGCATAATTACACTAAATATCACTTACCCCAAAATTAGCTAACGGGAACAAATTTTATAAACTTACTGTACACAATGAACGAGCACAAAATAAGCTCTTATTATACGAAAGCAACAGGTCAAGTCCAAACCTTTTTGGAATCTTCAAAGCTAAAGACATGAACTTTAGGTCTTTTCGGCTAGTTTCCACCCCACAGCATTGTGCACATAAATTTAAACACACCAAAGTACTGATATTATAAAGAAATTAACAGAAAAGCGATCAAAATCGAACAGAACAATAATAATTAAGAAGCCGATCGAACGTCGAAAGTACGCCAACTGACAGGAGACAGTGTTGCCAGATTTAGAGTTAGTTTCATACATTATTTGGGATGTAAACTATTTAACGTATATTTAGTTGGACTATAATTTTTACAGCATTTGTTGAATGACATTTGAAATTATGTTTTTAAATGGAACTAACTAAATATTTATACAAAATAATTAGGTTATTGCTAAGCAACGTTAATTTTCTTAAAGGTTTTGATTCCGTTATGCTTCACTTTCCGGTTTTTATATATTTACTTTTCGGATTTTAAAAACATTTATTTATATTTAATTTAACTATACTATAATATACCAAAGCAAACTTTTACATTGAGTATCTAATATATTGTTATTTGTAATCCAAGACAAATGTTTTACGTTTCTTTGAAAAATAATTTGTGACAATTACAGTGATAAAGCGCTCAATCTGGCAGCACTGGATACAGAATATATCGAAGATGGCGGATGGAAATTGACATTCCAGTGGCCCAGCGTGGCAGTCAACGTTAAATACGCAAGTAGGCGCGATAAAATAATTAACACTTTTACTGGGCTCCTCTTGGCTCCTCTTAATGCTTTTCTTATTGCAAAAAAGTATAGACCACTAAGGATGACGTAACTGCTAATTTTAATATCAGCTAGTTGGCCTAGTTATAGAAGGTAATGGATGAATACCGCTAACTTACTTTAAAGGTCGAGATCTCGAGTGACCTATACGTCAACAAGCGGTGTTGCCATGTGTCTAGATTATTGCACAGTTGATTGGTTGATGTTCTACGCCAACCTGCTCCAAACCCTTTTTCCTCCGTGGAATCTGTCTAATACCGCTTTAATCAGACCTACCTATCTAAAGCTGCATCATACCTGTTTAAAGCTATATCAGGCAGAGGTTTTGCGCAGTTTGGCGTGGAACATAAATATCCCTTCTTCATGTATAATGGGATGCTGTAGAAGTTTCCCCTCTTTTTAAAACATCGTTGTGGTCGTTGCTGTAGCTAATATTCGCCTAATTTCCACGTCACATCTGCCTTTAATTTCTAGTGGCGATCCAATGCAGCTGAACTTACCTACCTCTACTACTTACAGAATTTGCAACTTATTGTGAATAAAGCACACAATAATAGTTTTATCAGAATTGTTTGAGCATCCAATGCCATCCACAAAAGAGGTTTCTTAATATAAGACTCCGGCCTAAACGTTTTACTTATAAAAATTTATTAGCGCTGTAAGTAGAAGAATTAGGCAGGTTCTCCTACCTTGGCTCACCCGTACAAAATAAGGTAATTTGCGTGATAAAATTGAAGACCTTAATTATGTTGGCAATACCATTCGTGACTTTTAATAACTTAATTAGCATGTGTATTAGGCTCTTTTCTTGATCAGTTTAGTTACAGCGTAAATGAAACACTATATAGAACGAGCTATCGAGAGCACAGATGTTGATTGCGATCAAAAATCGACACAGAACAAACGCATACAAAGTATCCACCAACGTCTTAAGCATTAAAGGTACGGTCTAAAATATTAATCGGTCTGCAGACTGTACACACCTTCTAATTAGATTAAGGTTTGTCAACAAAGTAAAGGAGAAAATATAATATACTTAGGGCGTAAGCTTAAGCAATTTGTTAAAGTGCAAAGCCAAAGAAACGTGAGATTAGGATCAGGGGCCGTAAATTACCATTATTAATGTCTCCACGGCTATTCGCAATATAATTAATTTAGAAGTTTTAATTTTCAGCGTGAGAAACCCTCGCATTATTCATCGTTACCTTCGGTTAGTTTTAATGGGGTTCTTGTCCGGCCGTATGTAGCGCGACGTAAGGCTCTGTTCTATTTGATGTCTCTTGCGTTTCAGTTGTATACCGGGAGCGACGTTAGTGGAGTAATTCTGGCACAAGAATTAATCGAACGACCAGATCAGAAGCCTTTCTGAAGCTCATACCAAGCAACAGTTTTCTACATACTAGACGAACGGCAGCGCATCAACAGCTACGTCAAGAAATATAATAATTCCATTTTAACCTGATTCATTTCAACGAGATACCTCACCTCTCATATATTCCAGAAGTCTAACACTAGATGGCGATACATATCTACTCACTTGTTGTTTCGTTATGTAGATTGGTTTGTTCAAAATTAACCACGTCACCGTTTCGTGGCAAGCTGGCATCGTTGTCGAACCATCATAGGTCATGTAGTAGTCGGTTTCCGGGAGGAGACCTCTGACAGATAAGCGCTTTATTTCCACTTCATCACCTAAATGGAAAGAGTAAACCATTTATTATTACAAAACGAAAATTTACTTTCACGCGGTATTTTCGCCACGTTGAAGTTTTAAATACGACTAAGCCTTTTAAAATATTAATATTTATCATTTTTTCTCCTACAGTTCAAAATATAGAATTAGCAAAAGAGAATTATTTAAATTGGTAAGTATAATTCCTTGTTGTTGAATTATCAATGTTTTAAAATCTCTCTTTTTACCATTTAATCGATAAATATCATAATTCAACTGAGCTACATCTAAAAAAAAATTGAAGTTTAGTTTGATCGATTTGTATGTTAAAGCAAGCTGGATTATTGTGGCTCTAATAATCTTTTAGAAGATAATTATCTTTAATAAGCAACTTTATTTAACACAACGCTGTCGAGTTACCTCATCATTCAAGACGTATAAGGCTACATCTAATGTCAACATTAAGGCTAAAACCATCAAAATGTATTATAGCTTCATAACTTAATGGAATATGATACACGTTTTTTCTTTAAATTAAAAATTTATTTAATTTGAGCGGGGCATTCATTTAGAAGCTAGTTCAAAGCTCATTGCTTACTCATTGAATGTGTTAACTCACCTCCATATCTAATTTTGTCCAATTGATCTGTTAATATCCTCAGCTCCGGATTCGATAGGTCTCCCAACTGAAACAAAGAAACTTCATTTGTTAATGCAGACCTCGTTTTATACGAATCAGGCAGATCATCATTAATTTGTTGGACGTTAATTAAATCGAACAATTAAAATAATATCAACAGAAAGTTGCATCTTCCACCATAATAACAAATAAAATTAACGATATCCAATCAGAAATTCCACAACATGATTTTTGTTCTGAATTCACCTATATGTATACCTACTAGAATTAATGATTTTTTATTTTACACCCACTTTTAAGCTACTATTCGAACCAAACTGATAACAACGGTATCGAATATTCAAGGTACAGAGAGTAGGAAATTATAAATATACCTAATTATAGATTAAGTATATAAAATGCACAATCATGCTGTGGTTTTTAGTTTTATACTCTAATAATTCATCTCAGTGCCAATAAAGTTTGTTTGAAATTCATATATATTATTTGATAATTCTGTAGATATTTTAAACAAAACATTAAGATAATGATTATTTTTATACAAACACAGCAGTAGAAAAACTTGTTTTAATATTTCGATTAATTTTAATGTTCTGTTTTGCAGGACTTGAATCGACGAAACACTCCTTTTTAGTAGAAAATAGAATGACCGTAATTGATTTTCTGTTTCAGTTAAGCAATCCAACTAATAGAACCAATTGTCTTTACCTATAGGGTGTATTTGGGTCTGGTTAGAGACTGAATTTTGAAAAGCTAATAATGAAAGTGTTCGAAAGTTTAGAAGATGCTATAACTCCCTTGATTATATTTTGATTCATATTTTCTTCAATATTTAAAAATTGCAAGTGCAGGGCAACTTTGGGCCTTGGCAAGACCAATATCTTAGGTTTAGGTTACTTTGGGTTAGTTGCAAAAAAGTATATATAGGTCGTATAGGGAAAGTGGTAGCCAACTGTCGCAGATAAGTACCTTATAGGGAAGATTATAAGTCAGACACTTGGAGAACATGAGGACCTAGGAGATGAAATTATAATTCATATATGGATATATATGTATAGAGTTTATAGGGAAACTGGACAGTATATCAGAAGATAGTAAGTTACAAAGAATTATAATAGAAAGGAAATAAGGAAAAAAAAGTTGAAGCAGCATGCCACATGAAGCCAGGTAGCAGTGATAGGTATCATAGGGAGAAAATCCTAATTTAGGAGGAAAAATTAGAGAAAATACTTCACAAAAGTATCTGCAGATACAACACGTAGAAATAGATAAAACATTAAAAGATTTAAAATAAGGCAACATAAATAAGAAATTACAGATAAGATAAGGAACTATAAAGTATAGAAGCGTAGAAATGAAATGACAAAATAAATAGAATATTGGTTGATATGAGAGAACTTAGAATAAGTAAATATAAAACAATAAGCCAACATAAAGATAGAATAGAGAATCGTGGATAGAATAAGGAAACAAAGATTACGAAATCATTTTTATAGAAAACACACCCTAAAAACATATTGAATACATAAATATATAGATAAAGTCACATGGCATTTTAAATACACATTCAGACCAATCATACAGTCATGAGCATCGATCTCGCAAAAATCACCTAATGTAAAACATGAATAAAACGTAACCACCAAGAATTGGTACCTACTAATCAGCTTAAATGAGTTAATTTACACCAAAAAAATAGTCAGGTTACTAATCGATCATCATCTTTCTTAGAAAATGCGCATACTCTGGGATGGATAATAATAATAAAACACTAACGTCCAATTCAAATGATCATTAAAGTTAATATAATTGATATCAGTAAAGAGGTGTAAATAACGCACATAATTTTCAATGTTATTCCAAACAATCTCGGCGATGTTTACTTGTATTGGGACTAATCGATGTTATGTAATCACAAACAGTTAGCAATCATTTTAAAAACCAGGCCAAGTATACGTGCTAATTAATGTTATTATCTTTAACAGAAATAAATTCGCGAGCACACGATAGCAGCAAAACAACAGTAATGGATGCTGATGATTATGAGTATATCAACACATTTTTTCATGTATTTCTAAACATATCTGTAACATAAACACGTAATTAATCAATTATTATTTTACGTTAAAGCATTATGGCAGATTTTTTTCACATTTAACCTCGGATATATTACTGAGGTGTAAAATAATGCTCTCATATTTTTAACACATCCGTGAGATATCGATACAATTATTTAATATATACTGTATGATTTAATGTAATTATTGTGAAGCATAATTACCGACATTTTTAATAATAAATATAAAAACATTGAATGGCAAGATAAAATAATGTTTTCAGAGAATAAAAATTGGCAAAAAAAGAGAAAAATATATATGTGCATATTTGTAGTAACCGGAAATTATTAAAAAACGAGTCAAGAGGAAACGTTAGGATAAGAATTAGTTTACTCATATTTTGTTTATATTTTTTTCATGTACATTGAGCACTACTCAATGGCGTCATGCAATTCGGTCAGATGTATTCCTTATACAAATAGCAGCCAAATGGGGCCCTACAGCAAAAATTCTAAACTGAGTAGGGGTTAGCGGGGGACCATTGCATTGGTTGGAATCCAGAACCGAACTAAGCCATATGCAGGACCAGTACCACGACTAAGTGCCTTGAAATATAACCTATATCTAGTTATGTAAGGAGCTATATGAGTATTTGAACATTGAGGACCTTTTGTTATTAATTAGGGAGGCTATTTTCTTTTTATACGCACTAGAAAGGAGTTTTTGAATCTTCAAAAAGAGATTTTGAGAAGTCGGTAAAAAACTTTTTTCATTAGAGATATACGATGATTTTTCGACTTCTTATTATCAAAGATGCTTTTTAGCATTGGAGGCCAATGCTTGTAGAGGGGGGAGATATGTTAACTAAAGATTCTAGTATAAAACATAACACTCAGTCTAAAGTTTGAATTTGATACTTGATCTTGAAAGATAATTATTATGCTTAATATCTAAACATGATTTAAAACATTCAGTGAACATTCAACAAATTTTAGTATAAAAGAACGTGCAAACCGAGTAAACGACAACTTGGTTCAGTACGTAGTACCCTTACGGCAAACGCTTACTTTAACTGCCTTGGACTGTTTTTTTCCAGGTTTTGATGCCCCTGGCAACAATGGCAACAAATAATGCCAAGCCTGACATTAATGTTACGCAATTATCATTGAATGCGGTCGTTGACAGTCAATAAATAGTTAACTTATCGACTCTGTTGAAATTAAATGAAATGGTTTGAATAATAGAACGACGAGAAATATGTTTAAAAAAATCAGTTAACTGGCTCAAACATATAGAACTTATTTTGAAATTTTTATTTCCTTGGACGTTAACGAAATCCAACAATTGAAATAATATCAACAGAAAGTTGCATCTTCCACCATCATAACAAATAAAATTAACGCTAATTAATGACTTTTTATTGCACACCCACTTTTAAGCTACCCAACTAACCCAAACTGGTAACAACGGTATCGAATATTCAAGGTACAGAGAGTAGGAAACTATAAATATACCTAATTATTAGATTAAGTATATAAAATACGCAATCGTGCTGTGGTTTTTAGTTTTATACTCTAATAATTCATCTCAGTGCCAATCAAGTTTGTTTGAAATTCATATATATTATTTGATAATTCTTTAATTATTTTAAACAAAGTATTAAAATTATGATTATTTTTATACGAACACAGCAGTAGAAAAACTTGTTTTAATATTTTGATTAATTTTAATATTCAGGTTTGCATGACTTGAATCGACGAAACACTCCTTTGTAGTAGAAAATAGAATGACTGTAATTGATTTTCTGATTCAGTTAAGCAATGCAACTAATAGAACCAATTGTCTTTGCCTATAGGGTGTATTTGGGTTCTGGTTAGGGAAAGAACTTTGAAAAGCTAATAATGAAAGTGTTCGAAAGTTCATATTTTCTTCAATGTTAAAAAATTGCAAGTTTATAGGGAAAAATGGACAGTATATCGGAAAATAAGCTAGAAAAAATTATAATAGAAAAAAAATAAGGGAAAAAAAGTTGAAGTAGCATGTCACATGATGCCAGGTAGCAGCGATAAGTATCATAGGGAGAAAATCACAATTTAGGAGGAAAAATTAGAGAAAATACTTCACAAATGTATCTGCAGATACAACACGTAGAAATAGATCAAACATTAAAAGTTTAAAAATAAGACAACATAAAAATAAAGGATTACAGATAAAATAAGGAACTATAAAGTATAGAAGCACAGAAATGAAATAACAGAATTAATAGAATATAGGTTGATACAAGAGAACTTAGAATAAGTAAATATATATTAGAATAAGCCAACATAAAGATACAATAGAGAATCGTGGATAGAATAAGGAAAAAGATTATGGAATCATAGGCATTTAAAGATCCTTTGCAGGCGTAGCCGACTATATCAAAATGGGCCTCTCCTATTGGTCGATCCGCATGGCCCTCCGCTCGCTAACCCAAACTAACCCAAGACATACCAAATCAAAAAGAATAAAAAAAGCAACGGGTTTCGAACCCGAGCCGTCCAGGTGGGACCCAACTAACTAAACCTCTAAACCACGAGAGCTCTTGCGACAAATTGATTGTACCACGAAGCTATATTGTAATACAAGGTGGATCGACCAATAGGGAAGGGCCGATTTTGATATAGTCGTCTACGCCTGTAAAGGATCTTAAAATGCGAATCATAGAACATGAATCAATTAGAGTAAATAAATATCATTTTTATAGAAAACACACTCTAAAAACATATTGAATACACAAATATGGAGTAAAGTCGCATATCATCCTAATATAAAACATACTGTAACGATGTTACTTAATTTTTCTTACATTACAGAGCGTAAGCGTAATTAATTGTTGTTAAACCGTATCTTTGGTATTTGGTGTCATAGAAACACCATTCGTTTTGGTAAATTCTCGTAAAAATAATATATTTTCCTAGTATCAGTAGTACGCACCGTACCGGCGGCGGCGAGCCCCACTTCGCAAGTTCTGAGGACCGCGCAGGCCTCATCCTATAAAACCAGATGTACCGCACTAGAACGGCCAGTCAGTCCGGAGTCGAGTCAGTCGGCAGTCGAGAGGCAGTCTAGCACCGAGCAAGCAGCATACCCCACCAGTAGGAGACCGACCGACCGAGCAGGTAAATATCCGTCGTACCGTATTCCTGGTCCATGATCCTTTCCCTATTGGCAAGTGGAGTAATCCCGGCCATCCTGCCTTGGCAAGCGGAGTAATCCCGGCCTACCGTAGTATTCCCGGCTCCCCTATTGGCAAGCGGAGTAATCCCGGCCATCTTGCCTTGGCAAGTGGAGTAATCCCGGCCATCCCTGCTTGACAATCCCGCTTGGCAAGCGGAGTAATCCCGGCCATCCTCCCGTAGTAATCCCAGCTCCCCTATTGGCAAGCGGAGTAATCCCGGCCATCCTGGCTTGGCAAGTGGAGTTATCCCGGCTAAGTATCCTTCCAAACTAAGTCCATCCAGGAACCGTTCTGCTGAACCGACCGTGTCATAGAGCTGGAGCTATTGAGAACCGTATACCGTATTTATCGTAGGGCTTCCGTACCGTATCTACTGCCACACGTACCGTAGGGTTTCCGGACCGCTACAGTTCACCGTATCTAGTACCGCACTTACCGTAGGACTTCCGTATCGCTACCGTTTACCGTATTTACTGCCATATTTACCGTAGGGCTTCCGTACCGCTACCGTTTACCGTGTGTACTGCCATATTTACCGTAGGGCTTCCGTACCGTTACAGTTTACCGTATTTACTGCCATATTTACAGTAGGGCTTCCATACCGCTACCGTTTAACGTAATTGCTAGCATACTTACCGTGGGGCTTCCGCACCGCTACAGTCTACCGCGCGATTAGAGTTTTCGATTCTTTTACTACCGTTTTGAGTTTTCTTACGTATTACCGGGTTGGGTCGCTTAGAATAAGTTGTCTGATACTTTTAGCTATAAGAAAGTTAGGTTTATACTTACCGTCGGATAAACACGACCATTATTTTGTTTACACGGAGTGTTTCATTTACCAGGGACCGATTCCGATTATTTAAAAACCGAACCCTGGACAACCGTTTCTCCACTGTCTAAAGGCTACCCGATAGGCGAACAGCGATCCCCTTTGTCGCTGTAAATATCAAAGGGGTGGCGCCCGAGAAAACCGAAATACAGGAGGTCGCAAAAAGTAAGTATAAGGCGCCGTTACAATACATAAAATGCAACCACTAAAAATTAGTATCTACTAATCAGCTATATGAGTTAATTTACACCGAAAAAATAGTCAAGTTATTAATCGATCATTATCTTTCTTAGAAAATGCGCATACTCTAAGATGGATAATAATAATAAAAATTCTAATGTCCAATTCAAAATCATTAAAGTTAATATAATTCATGTCAGTCAAGAGGTGTAAATAACGCACATAATTTTTAATATCCAATGTTATTTCAAACAATCTCGGCAAGGTTTATTTTTATTGGGATCAAGAAATCGATGTTACATAATCACAAAGAGTCAGCAATCATTTTAAAAACCAGGCCAAGTAGTAGTGCTAATTAATGTTATTATTTTTAACAGAAATATCTGGGAACATGAAACATCTATGCATTTCGACACCTCAAGGACAAGGCACACGATAGCAGCAAAACTATTGTTTTGCTGCTATCGAATGATGCGAATGAGTACACTTAAAAATAGTTAAAGTATATCAATAATTTTTTTCATGTATTTCTAGACATATCTGTAATATAAACAAGTAATCATTCAATTATTATTTTTCGCTAAGGCATAATGGCTGATTTTTCTGACATTTAATCTCTGATATATTACTAATAATAATAATAATTTTAATTATAAAGCATAATTGCTTTTTCAATAATAAATATAAAAACATTGAATGACAAGATAAGAAGAATGTTTTCAGAGGATAGAAATTGGTAAAAAAGAGAAATATATGTGCATATTTGTACTAACTGGAAATTATTAAAAATCAAGTCAAGAGGAAACGTTAGGACAAGAATTAGTTGTCAATATTGATTACTTATGTTTTTTTATATTTTTTTCATATATATATATGGAGCACTACTTAATGGCGTCCTGCAATTCGGTCAGAAGTAGCCCTTATGCAATAGCAGCCAAATGGGGACCCACAGCAAAAATTCTGAACTGAGTAGGGGTTAAAGGGGGACTATTGGTTGGAATCCAGGACCGAACTAAGCCATAGGCAGGACCAAAACTAAATGCTTTGAAATATAACCTATATCTAATTATGTAAGGAGCGATATGACTACTCGAACATTGAGGACCAGTCGTTAATAATTAGAGCGGATCTCTTTTTCTTATACTTATTAGAAAGGAGTTTTTGAATCTTTAAAACGATCTTTTGAGAAATCGATAAAAAACTTTTCTCATTACAGATATACGATGATTTTTCGACTGCTTATTCTCAAAGATGCTTTTTAGCATTGGAGGTTAATGCTTGTAGAGGGGGAGATATGTTAACTAAAGATTCTAGTATAAGGCATAACACTCAGTCTAAAGTTTGACCTTGATACTTGATCTTGAAAAATAATTACTATGCTTATTATCTAAACATGTTTTAAAAACATTCAGTAAACATTCAACAAATT
>MU184496.1:29692-121132 GCA_016904865.1 Pissodes strobi
GGTATTTATATTTAAGTTGAAATTAGTTTTTAGGATGTTCATAAAATACATACTTACCTTCAATTAGTTTTAGTTTAATGTTACTGTAATTTGTGCCTATTTTAGAACACTTTTTTTTGTGTAGATGTATTGGCATGAATAAACTATTTGTATTTGTATTTGTATTTGTATTTGTAAGAACCTTTTGTTTAGTATCTAGCATTGATACAACATCAATGAAACTCATAGTCGAAAGTGTCGTAAACATGCGTTCAAAAATCTCGAAGATATTTTTCATGATCAAGGGCACCCTCAATACCGGCAATGAGCGCAAGAATATACAATGTCAGATGTATGCCAGGATCAATTCCACCTCAAGCGTATTTGTCCTTGGAATGGCTCATTCAACAAACTCGTAAAGAATGCAAGTACATACAAGGTCAAGAGAACCCTAAGGTTGGAGGCGTCCAAGGTCAAGTGTCTGAAAAGTCGAAGGAGCAGAGTAACTGGTATTCATGCACTACTGACTTCCACTAAGTGTAAAGTGTGACAACTGTAGATCAAATTGATTTTAACAGGTATGACGCCTGAAAGGTAGTCAAAGTATATGTTTGGTTTCAAATGTTCACTTGAACGTTGACGACTATTGGCGAAATATTCTATAGACTGATTGTCTAGCCAATCAATTTTTTCCTGCCAAACATGATACAAGTTCAATGATGCACAAGTTTAAAGGTATCGTAAACATGCGTCCAAGGACAGTAAATACTTTGAACATGATCAAGGGCACCTTTAACACTCGCAATGAGTGCAAGACTATACAATACCAAGGGCATGCCAAGGTCAATGACATCTCAAGCATATTTGGTGTTGGAATGACACAAACAATCAATCAATCAAAATAAGCTTTATTATTAACCTCAGTATTTAGAAAAAACAAATACATTTCCTAATTATTACATAGATCACCTAATAATAAAAATTACTAAAACTATTAAAATTACAGTCAAACAAAAAAATAAACAAAATAAAATAAAATAAAATCACATCAAGTTATTACAATAGTTTAAGGTAAAATAACATATACATACATATACATATCCTCAAACATATAATCACAACCATAATAATGATCTGATCTGTCATCAAAATATTCATCCAGATGATAATAGGCCTTATTAACCAGCATATCCTTAGCCATCATTCTAAATCTATTAAGATCATCAATTGCTTTTATATTCAAGGGTAACTGGTTGTATATTTTAATACCTCGATAAATTACAGAACTTTTTGTCAGTGCAAATTTGGGAATGGGCAGAGGAATATTTGAACTCTTTCTAGTTGCATATTCATGTAAACCTGCCTTACTCCTGTATTTTTTAAATATAATACACGCAGTTTCAAGTATAAATAGAGATACTACTGTTAAATTTTTTTCTCTTTGAAATAGTGATTTACAGTGTGTCCTTAGCTTTGCTCCACAGACATATCTCAAGCACCGCTTTTGTATGATAAAAACTGATTGAAGTAGATGCTGGCAGCCATTTCCCCAAAAGGCAATTCCATAGCGCAGATGTGATCCTACTAGGGAAAATATACCTTTCTAGCCATTATAGATCCCAGGTCAAAATAGGTCCTCCTTATAGCATAACCACTTCTTGAGATTTTTTTATTTAAATTTATAACATGTTCTGGAAATTTTAATTGGTTGTCAATGAACATTCCAAGAAATTTTACATTTTGCCTTTGTTCAATTTGTTGTTTATCTAGATTAAGATCATCAAAATCCATCTTAAAGCCTAGTGCTTTAGTCTTGTCAATATTAAGGCACAGATAATTTGCATCACACCATTTTTTAGTCAGCTGTATGTCATTTTGCAGAATTTCCTTTAAAGTTTGTTCATCCTTGTGATGTCATAAGATTGTTGTATCATCTGCAAAAATAGTTAAGAGTCCTTTAATATCTACAAGATTTAAATCATTTATATACAAGAGGAATAGAAGAGCGCCAAAAACTGAGCCGTGCGGAACGCCAACATCAATCTCCTGTGTTGAAGAGACGGATGTAACATTCTTAACCTTTTGATATCGTCCTGTTAAATATGACTTAAAAAAGGACCCCCGAGATTTTTTTAAGCAGCAGAGAATGATTGGCACTGTCGAACGCCTTTGAAAAATTCATTAGTATTTTTAGATTTTTGGTAAGCAAAATGTCTTACACTAGGAATATAATGCTTTTCTATAAATTTCATCATTCTTATCTTTACCAATTTTTCAATAATTTTTGATAATGTATTAAGAAGGGAAATTTGTCTAAAATTAGATGGGTCCGTAAAGATCCCGACTTATGCAAAGGAATCACTAAAGCAGTTTTCAAGATGTCGAGGAATTTTCCCTTTGCAATCTCTTGTTAATTGAGTAAGCAAGTGCTTCCAAAGCTGCATCATTCAGATTTTGTAAAATATTTTTAGACATTTCATCTATACCTTCTGAGTTAGTTTTAATTTCACTTAATACCTTTTTTATTTCTGTTTTTTTCTGAATCAGCCAATAAAACGGTTTCATTTATGTATACCCTCGACAAGTTTTTTTATTGGATCTCAATCTGATTTGATATCTGAGGTAAGTTTTCTTCCTATTGTACAGTAAAAATCATTTAGATCTTCGACATTTAAATTAGCGGTTTGTTTTAACACATCATTCTTACCTCTGAGATCATTTACAATAGCCCGAGCTTCTTTGGCTTTGTCTTGCGATTTATCAATCCTGTTTTCATAATATTTTTGTTTAGCTTTTTTAATAAGGTTTTTGTATATTTTACGGTACGAACTAAAATATTTAGAAAAAAACTCATTATTTGTAGATTTTCGTATTACATACAAGGATCTGAGGTTTTGTGAGGAAATCTTAATGCCTCTAGTTATTCCAGCTCTTTTTCTTTTTCTTTTTCGCATTCTGCGCAAAGGAAAGCCTTGAAGGAAAATTTTTTGAACTAATGAGCAATGAATTCAAAAGTATGCAAGGTCAAGAGAATCTCAAGGTCAGAGGCATGTGTGAAAGCGTAGGGGGAGCGAAGCAACCGGTATTCATCCACTACTAACTTCTAATTACACCAAGTGTAAAGTGTGATAACTGTTAGTAGATCCAACTAATTTCTTTAGAAGATATGAAGCAAAATGTGCAGTCAACGTCTATTTTTTGCTTTTAAATGGATTGATTAAGGTTCACTCAAATGTTGACAATTTTTCGCTAAATATTCTACAGAGACCGATTGTCTAGTTCGTCTAATTTTTTCTGCAAGACATGGAGCATTATCTATCATCATAACAGGCGTGATTTGCCCATTAAAAAAGCCTTTCATTTAACATCTACCAATGATACAAGCTCACAGGCTTGAAGGTATCGTAAACATGCGTCCAAATACAACAAAGCCGTTCTTTATGATCAAAGGTACCCTCGACACTCATAATAAGCGCAAGATCATACAATGTCAAGGGCATGCAAAAAAATTTGGCATTGGAATGACACAAACGCGCAATGAATTCAAAGATATACAAAGTCAGGATAATCCTAAAGTCAGAGGCGCTCAAGGTCAAGTGTGTGAAAAGTGGGGGGAGCGAAGCAACCGGTATTCCTTCACTACTAACTTCTAATTAAACTAAGTGTATAGTGTGATAACTGTAGATCCAACTGATTTCTTTAGAAGATATTGAGCAAGGCAGTCAAAATCTATTTTTTTGTTTTAAATGGATTGATTAAAGTTCACTCGAATGTTGACAATTTTTCGCTAAATATACAGAGACTGATTGTCTAGTTCGTCTAAGTTTTTCTGCGAAACATGAAGCATTATCTATCATCATAACAAGCGTGATTGGTTCAATATTTTGAAAGGAACAGACTCCTCCTGTAGCATCTTACAATGGTATAATTTTAATGACTCAGAGACTTCAAGTGCACCCTCAACACACGTAATGAGCGCAAGACTCATGTCAAGGGCATGCCAAGGTCAATATTAGTCCAAGAAAATTTCGCGTTGGAATGACACAAACGCGCAATGAATTCAAAGATATGTGAGTCCTAAGGTCAGAGGCGCCCAAGGTCAAGTGTGTGAAAAAGTGGGGGGAGCGAAGCAACCGGTATTCCTCCACTACTAACTTCTGATCACACTAAGTGTAAAGTGTGATAACTGTAGATCCAACTGATTTCTTTAGAAGATATGAAGCAGGAAAGGCAATTAATGTATACATTTTGCTTTTAAATAGATTGATTAAGGTTCGTTCCAATGTTGACAATTTTTCGCTAAATATTCTACAGAGACTGATTGTTTCTGCTTCCTCCTCAAGTACTTTTGCCTTTAAGGTTCGCGTTTTCTTTCGCCAAATATTCAATGCACCTCCACTTGTAACCTATATACTAATTAAAAATTTCTGGATACTGGATAGGGTCAATTATGCAATTTTACATTTTACAGGAAATCGGCATTATTCAATATTTACTCGACGAATTTGCGAAATTTTTTATACGGCTGCATTAAATTTATTATCACGAAAATTCGAGCCTATGGTAACGTTCGGCGTGTCAATGGCTCAAATACGTGACATTTTTCGGTTTTGTGAAGCGCCAGAAAATGCACGAAGGGCTGGTTGGTTAAATTATGTTGATACATGTGTGGAGAGCAGACAATTTACTGTATTTTTTAATAACTCGAATACGGTTTGAAATGTTTAGGATAGGGTTCGGCAATACAAACAGAATAAAAACATTTCCGTTTAATATGAAGTAGTGTAGGTCCCTATTCAAAAAACTAAGTTGATGATGGTTGCTCCAAGAAAAAGCATCGGATTGAGCATCGAACAGACGTTGTTAATCTAATAATTAGATGAAATTTATTTATGAAAAAAAATTAAAACAAAAACATACAAAAATTAGGAATACACATATACCACGACACAGCAGTTATAAAATTCAAATTTATAAGAAATATTGTAATAAATTGACAAAATCAATACGGTATAAACAAATTTAAATCAACATTTTAATATTTTAGTGGAAGGGTTGTTTAAGGAAGAACAAACTAAAATTAAGCTAGACTTTAAAGGGATTTAACTATAATTTTTCAGGATGTCATTCGAAAATTACGTTGATGATGGACTTTAGAGAAGAAGCATTAGATCAGATTTTTTTATTTTAATACAAAGTGAAGCAATATTAATTTCATCATATCTTCAAAAGTTAAAAAAATATAAAATAAAACATAATAAAAATAATGCAACGACCGATACATATTAAAAACATTATCATTTATAAAACCAAATAATATAAGCAGTAAAAATCATTTTAAAGGCTAACGAGGAGGTTAGTCTAAATTTCTAAAGCGTACATATTAGAAGAAATTGGTTGAAACTAAAAGTACCTGAAGCTATAGAAAATGTATAAAATCATAAAACAAATTTTTAAACCGCAATAAAACAAAAATAGAGAAAAATAAAAGCCTGGAGCAGACAAACTTACTTGTAGATAACACCTCAATCAACATATATGAAGATTTTTCAAATTTTGTTGAAGATAAAATAGATCACAAGAAAACAATAGATCAGAATAAAAAAGAGCACAATAAAAAAAGGCAAAATATAACACCTCAATCATCATAAATGATTTTTCAAATTTTGTTGAAGGTAAAGTAGATCACAATAAAACAATAGATCATAATAAAAAAAGATCACAATAAAAAAGGCAAAAGATAACACCTGAATCATCATAAATGATGATGTTTCAAATTTTGTTGAAGGTAAAATAGATCACAATAAAATAATATATCACAATAAAAAGGCAAAATTGTAGTTTGACCAATTCATCAAATGGAATATAAATCAATTGAATTTATTATAAATTCAATTTGGCGAAATGTTTTAGGTAGAAAACTCAGTATTAAAAAAATTGAGAGAATAACGCCTTTTACTATGATGGATAATGCTCCATTCGATGACTTGTATTTGTATTTGAGGTCTTTGGACACATGTTTACGACACTTTCGACCCTGAGTTTCATTTATCTTGTATCATTGCTAGATAGCAAACAAAAGGTTCTTTATATAACGCTGCTTAGATTGCATGATTGCATTTTAATTGAAATTATTGAATTTTACATAATGGCGTTGGAATTAGGAGTACTTGATCTCTAGAAATATGCAAATACTCTTTTTTAAGGAAAAAGCGATATTTTCTTAAAATAATAATAATGACCCGTTTTTCCTTTAGTAAAACTTGAATAGTACTTCAGTAAAACTGCTGCAAGTTTGACCTTATTTTATAGAATAGTTATAAAAAAATAATTAAAAACCATAAATATATTTAAAACCTAAACAGACAAAAAATTAGGAATATATACAAAGACTAGCAGGACACAGCAGTTATAAAGATAATAATTTATAAAAAGCCTTGTAATAAATTGTTAAAAACAGACAAATAAAAATCAAAATTTTGAATTTTTTAGTGGAAGGACAAACTAATATTATGCAAGTTTTGTAAAAGGAAAATGAGACTAAAATTAAGCTAAACCTTGAAGGGATTTTACTATAATTTTTCAGGATGCCTTTCGAAAATTAAGTTGATGATGGACGTTCATAGAAGAAACATAACAACAAATTTCTTTATGTTAATACAAACAACAGTGATCATTAATATCTTCAAAAGTTACAAAGTATTAAAAAATAAAACATTAAAAAATAATACAACGTTCGCTACAGATTAATAATATTATCATTTATAAAACCAGATAATATAAACCGCAAAAATCATTTAATAGGTAACCATAAGATTAATCTAAATTTCTAAAGTTTATATATTAGAAGAGTGTTGTTGAAACTATAATTGTCTGAATCATTAGAAAATGTAAAAATCATAAAACAAATTTTTAAGTAGCAATAAAACGAAAGTGGAGAAAACACACCACAATACTTGATCTCTAGAAATATACAAATACTATTTTTTATGTGAAAAAGCGATATTTCCTCAAAATAATTATTAAGAGCTGTTTATTCTTTAATAAATCTTGAATATTGGTTCAATAAAACTACTGCTAGTTTAGCCTTTTTATTTTATAGAATATTAATACAACATAAACATAAAACAATTAATATATTTAAAACCTAAACAGGTAAAAATCGGTAATATATGCACCGACTTGCACGAACACAGCAGTTATAAAAATGGTAATTCATAAAAAGTATTGTAATAGATGAAAAACAATAAGGCATGAACATAAATCAAAATTTTGAAAACTGCCTTAATCTTTAAAAATGTATGAAATTATGAAACAAATTTTAAACAGCAATAAAACCAAAATTGAGAAAAATAAAAGCCTGAAGTAGACAAACATTCTTGTAGACAGTGTCTCAACCATCATAAATGATGATGTGTAAAACTTTGTTAAAGGTAAAATAGACCGCAATAAAACAAACCGTTTAAATGAATATTATATTTATAATTTATGTTAATTTAAATTATTAAATTTTACATAATAGCGTTGGAATTAGGACAACTCGATCTCTAAAAATAATCAAATATTATGTTTTAGTGCAAAAGCGCTGTTTCCTTATAATAATAATTATTACTTGTTTTTCGTTTAATAAGGCTTGAATAGTACTGGTTTGACCTCCTTTTTTATACAGTAGCTATGAAAAATAAAAAACAAAAAATATATTTAAAACCTGAACAGAAAAAAATCAGAAATATATACACCGACTAGCGGGAACACAACAGTTGTAAAAATAATAATGCATATAAACTATTGTAATAGATAAAAACAATAAAACATGAACAATTATTGAAAATAAAATTTTTAAAAAGTGCCTAAATCTTTAGAAAATGTATAAAATTATGAAAAAAAAATAAACAGCAATGAAATAAAAATATAGGAAAATAAAAGCTTGAAGTAGAAAATCTTACTTGTAGATAATGTCTCCCTCTTATGCACACCCCCCGGTTGGGGGGTAGTGTTGGAATCGGTGCAGTACCATACCAACTAAAATATCCAGGTAATGCCGACTTGTGCGTGGACCCCTCTGGGGGATCATCTGCTGCACGTCGGTTAAGGACTTCCGGGATCTAATCCTATTAAGTCCTAGTCATAATGCCATCGAACATCACTTGCGGTTACTGGTCCGCGCATCTCTGATACAATGTGTCATCTCGTGTTTGTTGTTTATCCAATTAGACTTCTAGGTCTATTGTGCTTGGCCCATCTCCTGGTCCCTGGGTCGTCTGGGTGATAGTTAATCACTTCTCTCAAGTCTTCATCAGCATGGTCTTTTCGACTATAAAGTCTGGTAAAGGCTGCCACTGTAGGTCTCGTTGCAGGTCAGCATTTCGGACGAACCAAGGTGCGCCGACTGCTTTCCTGATTAGTACGTTCTCAGTACTCGTTAGCAATTTAATGCTTGATTTTGCTGCGTATCCCCAGGCTGTTGAGCCATACGTCAGTTGACTTCTCGCTATCGACTTGATCATGATGAGTTTTGTCTTCAATGCCATTTGGCTATTCCTCCCGATCAGGGGATTTAGCATGGCCATTGCTCTTTTTGTTTTGTCCCTAGCAGCTCGGATGTGCCTTTTCCATGTTAGGCCACGGTCCAGGTATACTCCGAGGTACTTGACTTCGTCGCTCCAAGGAATGTTGGTGTTGTTAATCCTTATTTGAGGTCCTGCAGCCTTTCTCCTTCTTTGAAGGAGTATGGTTTGCGTTTTCCTCTCGTTGACTTTGATCTTCCACTTGATCATCCAGTCAGTTATTTCATCTGTGGCTCTTTGCAGCACAGTGCTTATCCTCGCGGTGTTGTTATGCGTATATTGTATCATTGTATCGTCAGCATACAATGATACCTGTACGTCTTCGATCGTTGGTATATCATGGGTGAATACCGAGTACAGGGCCGGTCCCAGGGCTGAGCCCTGCGGTACTCCTGCCTCAAGTATTCTAGTCCCAGATGTCTTGTCCTTCACTTTCACGTGGAATCTTCTGTTAGTCAGGTAGCTTTTGATGATCTTGATCATTCTAGGAGAGTAGCCTCCTACAATCATCTTGTAGTACAGCCCCTGATGCCATACTCTGTCGAACGCTCTTTCTACGTCTAGAAAGATCGCTCCTGTCGCTTTCCCGCAGTTGAATCCCTTGGTGATGTGTTCTACTACCTTGAGCAGTAGTAGCTCTGCTGAGTGGTCTGCCCTGAATCCATATTGGATGCTAGGGATTGTGTCCTGCTCCATTGATTCATTATTGAGTCTTTTTAGAATGATCCTTTCCGCCACCTTGCTAACAGCTGAGAGGAGGCTGATAGGCCTGTAGTTTGCAGGATTGATCTTATCCTTACCCGGTTTGGGTATCACTATCACCTCAGCCTCCTTCCACCTGTCTGGGAAGTGTCCGAGTCTCATCATCGCGTTGATGATGTTGACGGTTGCTGTTATGGCCTTCCTCGGTAGCTTTTTGAGCATTTTGTTTGTTATTCTGTCTTCTCCTGGTGCTTTCTTTGTTTTCAGCCTCTTTATGATGCCCGCAACCTCAGCTGGTGAGGTCGGAACATCACATCTAGGCTGAATTTGTCTCTGCTCGTGGCGCCTGACTGTTTCCTGTACGTCCTCGCGGTGTTCTTCATCCTCGTCAGGATGTACGTTGAGCCTGCCTTGGTTCTGCACGGTTTCGGCGAGTAGCTCCGCCTTGTCCACGTCCGCATAGACCAGGCCTCCTGCCCCGCTTAAGGGCGGGATAAGAGTCCTGGGATTGCGGAGTGCCCTCTGCATCTGCCAGGCTGTGTTCTCGAGGTTCAGTTCCCTGAGCTTGCGTTGCCAGGATTCGTCTCTATGCACTTTGAGCATTTCTTTCAGAGCGCCGCTGTGCTGATTCAGCGTGACTCTGTCGTTGTCTCTGCCGGTTCTTGCATAAACTCGCCTGAGTCTCCTATTCTCTCGGATCATGTTCTTGATCTCGTCAGAGAGATCATCATGTCTTCGAGTGTTGGATAGATCTTCTACAGCAGTACTAGAGTTGAAGGCTTGGATGATGTTGTTTTCCAGGTGTTCCACTTCAGCGTCTAGCTGCTGGGCGTTGTTTATTCGTCCAATTCGGGTATTGTCTCTAATCAGGTTCTGGTATCTAAACCAGTTGGTCTTTTTCCTCGTTCTCAGGTTGGTTCTTGCCAGTCTAAGATTGATGCACAGCATTATAGGGTTGTGATCTGATGTCCCTTCCACTATGGTTTCTATCTCCGTGTCGAATCGCACGTTTTTGAGAAGTGCTATGTCCAGGATTTCGGGCCTTCCCGCACCCCTGGGTAGGAATGTGGGCTGGTCCGGTCCTAGAGCATCTACACCTCTGTCTTCACAATATTGTGCCAATCTTTGACCGTTCCTGTTTGTCCTGGAACTGTTCCACTGCGGATTTTTGCAGTTCAGGTCCCCAATGATGATCTTGGGTCTTGGGTCTCGAGTTAGCTCCTCTATGTCCTCTTCATGTATCAGATCTTGGGGCGGAAGATAAACCGAGGTTATCTTGATCTCTCCACGTCTCGTAGAGACTCTTATGGAGACCGCCTCAATTTCTGAGTCCATTTCGATTCCTAGGTTGGTATGCTCTATCTCGTTGTTTACAACTAGAGCAACCCCGCCTCCTGCAGGGTTAACTCTGTCGTGTCGGTAGATGGAATATCCTGGTAGTGAGAAGTTTATCGATCTGTCAATCCTGGTCTCTTGCAAGGCCAGGACCGCCGGATTATGCCGTTGCAGAAGTTCTTGGACTTCTGTCCTGCGGCCTCTAATGCCGTCGATGTTGCACGACATAATTATATAATGTTTCAACCATCATGATGATTTGTAAAACTTTGTTAAAGGTAAAATAGACCGCAATAAAACAAACCATTTAAAAGAATATGACAATTTATTTTAGTTGAATTTATTTACTGGCGTTGGAATTAGGACTACTTAATCTCTAGAAATAAACAAATACAATTTTTTAAGGGAAAAGCTATATTTAAAAAAAAATAATAATTGTAACCTGCTTTTCCTTTATAAAACGTGAATAGTACTTCAATAAAACTACTGCTAATTTGGCCCTTTTATTTTATAGAATATTAATAAAAAATAAATAAAAACAATAAATATATTTAAAACCTATTAGCAGAAATACAACAGTTATAAAAATAGCAATTCATAAAAAGCATTGTAACAAATTGATTTAAAAAAAGGATGGCATGAACAAATAAAAATCAAAAAAGAATGACATGAACAAAGAAATGAAAATTTTGAAAACTGCCTAAATATTTAGAAAATGTATAAAATTATGAAACAAGTAAACCGTTAAGTAGAATATGACTATTATTTTAATCAAAATTCACAGATTTTTATAATCTGAAGAAAAGGGGTTGAAAATGATCGAAATATTAAGATTTGACGTGTATACTCGGTTAGAAATATTTATAAAATTTTAATATAATGCATAAAAATTAGAACAAAAACAGATACAAAAAAATCTAGTATATAAAAATTAACATCTAGAGCTTGACCCAAGTAGATTGAAGCTTAAATATATAATTTATGCAAGTTTCTTTTAAACAAAAATACTGCAATTAAGCAAATCGTTTTGCGGTTTGTGACCATTATTTTAACCAAAACTTACAGATTTTAGAAGCTGAAAGAAACTGATCGTGAGTATTAAGATATTATAAAAATATTTAGTTTTTTTAAACCAGTATAATAGGTTGCATGGCGAAATCTTTACAATATTTCAATATAGTACATAAAAAACAGTTAAAAAGATCTGTTTAGCAAAATGTAACCTATGTATTATTTTAACTAAAATATACAGATTTTAGAAGCTAAAGGTAATGGGTTGAAACTGATTGTCATCATTAAGATATAAATTGAATTTTTCTTATTTGTATAATAGGTTGTATGGAGAAATCAAGCATTCAAGATTTTTTAACACAAAATACTGCAATTAAGCAAATTGTTTAGCAAAATGTAGCCATTATTTCGATCAAACTTACAGATTTTAGAAGCTGTAAAAAAGGGATAATTATTAAGATATAAATTTATTTGTTTGACCTGTATAATAGGTTACATAGAGAAGTCTTTACAAAATTTCAATATAAAATATATTCAAGATTTTTTAGCAAAAAATACTGCAATAAGCAGATAGTTTAGCAGAACGTGGCCATTATTTCAATCAAAATTTACAAATTTTAGAAACTGAAGGAAAGGGGTGAATATTAAGATATGAATTAAATTTTTGCCCCGTACAATGTTGTCTGGAGAAATCCTTACAAAATTTCAATATGTATCTTTTAAAACAATGAGACATATGGAAGTTTTAAAATTACGGTTTCTGTATGTTTGCAGGTGGTTGTGGGTAATTTACAGGTATTCGTGGGTCTTTGCGGATTCATCAAAAAAATTCTCGCACATTAAAAATTTTACAAGCCTATCAAAATTTGTCGATGCCTCAAATGCCGCCAAATTCAAGGATATATTTATTTAACTTGTCGATATTACGCAAAAAAGACAAATATATTCGATTTGCCTACAATTTTAACGAAATACGTTATAATTTAAAATTTGGAGATAGCGGATATATCAAGCAAAAGCTCAGTTTAACTTCTTAACTGATCTAGTCAAATGCATATAATTAATAATTTAGAAAGTCGATAAACGTTTTTTAAAAATTGGAAAACGGTTACTCTGTACGTTTTGACTTTATTCATCTAAAACTGCCACAAGTGTTCCTAGTTCCGAGATCCATTTTTTTAACAAACATTTAAGTATATCATTGCAAAATTATTTAGTAGTTACATCATCAAATCCACGATTACAGGAATTAGCCGCTAATAAGCTTAATGCCATTGGAACGTAATACATATAAAATTTATGCAATACCCTGAAGTGTTATTACTATGATATGCATGCGGCTCGTTATGCCTCACGCTATCCTATTTTGACCACATTTCTTTCATAGACAGGGAAAATCAGCATTACATAGGTATACGAATATATCGCATAATACCTGAAGGAGATCTCTTACTAAAAATAACTATTTAATCTTGATTTAGTTGCATGTTTTTAAAATAAAATCTTTCAAATAAAAGCTTATACATGATCATGAAGTGCGTTGTCATAAATTCATAGTCGACATTATAAAGTCAGTGATTAATTCGCAACCTATTTCTAAAATCTCTAATTAAAGCAAACCTAACGTTAAAGTTGATATTCCTTAGTTATTACACTGCTAAGAAATGGTTGAATAATTGTGTGATTGTATACAGGGAAACTTTCATGTACTTTTAAGCTGTTTAATGTTAGTTGAACTTTCACACTTTCCTCATGGTTACACTTACTAATTAAGTAGATTTTAATTAGTTTCAACTTTAGCTCCTTCGCCTAATTAAAAAGAGTTTTTGCAAGGAAACAAGTGGATTGTGCTTCAAATGACTGATATTGCAGGGTTTTTCCGGAAAGATGCGAATTTTGATAGTTAATTACAAATCTAAGCCAGTCAAGAGACACATTAAGCATAATTCCTGGAAAGTTTTGGCTTTAAATTTAAGCGGAAACTTCCTAGATATTATTGAAATAAAAATCCAATTATAATAATGTAGTTACAAGATAAAAATTTGCATGATGAGACCGCCTTCTTTAAGGCCCGGTGTAGAACTTCGAACTCCCGTTCAATTTGCATAAGACGAGGGAGATTTCCTGTTTCAGTTGAAGACAGTCACTTAAGGGTAACGACTCTCTTGTTACCCACAAGACCCGGTTAATTTACAAGCTAATTTTTGGTTTCGGATTTTTCTTTACAGTTCGAAGAAAAGGTTAGAATACTTGAAGGAGTTGCTTCGATACAATGAGGTTTTGTTTTAGAAAAACTTGTTGAAAGGGTATAACGCGGGTAAGAAAGTAAATGTGTATCATAACACATAAAGTTGTGGAGCTACCAGGTATGAAATATGGAAATTGCCAAAGGTGTTCACAACACAACTAGAAAATTTAATATTTGAGCAAAACAAAATAAACATGCTTTGGTGGTAGTTGAGCTTAAAAACTTGTTTCTCTCTCCCCTTAATTGTCTATACTCTTTTGATATCCTCGAAAATCACTAGTTATTTATTCAGCTAGTTTGACTATTCACTCATGAACTATTTACCCCATGTTTTTAGATATATTTCACATTGGTGAAACTGGCCTGTAATTTTCAATATTTTAATTCCCATTTATATATAAAGGCTTTATAGAGCCAGGAATGTCGTTTTATCTGCTATATGAAATTTGTTCTATTCTTTCATATTTCTGCTGTTATTTATATAATAGTTAAATGTATTCCATCGATACCTGCATTTTTATTCTGTATTTCAATGAATTTCATGAATTTCGATGAATGGTTGCAGACATACATAATAATTGCAGATTGTTCTATAATCAAACGTTCAATTTAAAAATATTTGCGTATGCTATTTTACACGTCTTGGTAAATACAATCACTTCAAAATTAAATTCGATTGATATATTACCAGTTAATGACTTGCAAACTTATATAAAGATTTCCGAAAAACTTGTCATACCAATTAATTTATGGAACTACTGTGTATCTTGATGAAAGATGAAGATTTTCTTAGTTTTATCTCAAATGCTGAAGGTTTTTTACTGACTTCCATTGAAGAACAGTCAAAACATATCAATAAAAGTAATATTTCTAGTTTTTTAATGAGTCATAATTCATGATTATATTTATTCAATTCAGTTTGCCCTAGAAAAAACTTCCTAAATAGATATTGACTGAAAATTAGGTACATTATTATGAATGGTGTGTCATAACCCCTTAAGTTATGAATAGAATATATATTTTAACGCAAAACGTGGATTGGTATTGATTTTAACCTTTACGTGGGTAGCTTTTAATTTATTTCGAATCTATAACTATATGAAAACTTCAATAAAAGTTAACGGTTAAACAGAATGAAACAAACGCGTTTTTCATCTTCTTTATTATCTTGTAAATATTGGCAGGCTAAGCATTTATTTATTGGGTGTGAACGACTGCATTCAATAAATGTGTTTTTATTATTAATGAGAAAGTGCCCATTTCGGTTTATTTTAATATTCCTCTGACAAAGTTTAGAAGGGAAATAAAATAATGATGGAATATTCTTGGTGATCTCTGTACATTGGTTGATGCTAGAGATGTCTGAGGCTCTGAAATGTGTTGCGTGGTTCCACCGGAAGAAGTCCTAGATATGTGGCCGAAGGTGTTGCCAGGGGCATCAAAACCTGGAAAAAAACAGTACAAGGCAGTTAAAATAAGCGTTTGCCGTAAAGGTACTATAAACTAAACCACGTTAGCATTTACATGTTCTTTTATACTAAAATTTGTTGAATGTTCACTGAATGTTTTAAATCATGTTTAGATATTAAGCATAATAATTATCTTTCAAGATCAAGTATGAAATTGAAACTTTAGACTGAGTGTTATGTTTTATACTAGAATCTTTAGTTAACATATCTCCTCCCTCTACAAGCATTGGCCTCCAATGCTAAAAAGCATATTTGAGAATAAGAAGTCGAAAAATCATCATATATCTCTAATAAAAAAAGTTTTTTATCGACTTCTCAAAAGCTCTTTTTGAAGGTTCAAAAACTCCTTTCTAGTGCGTATAAAAAGAAAATAGCCTCCCTAATTAATAACAAGTGGTCCTCAATGTTCAAATACTCATATAGCTCCTTACATAACTAGATATAGGTTATATTTCAAAGCACTTAGTCTTGGTACTGGTCCTGCATATGGCTTAGTTCGGTTCTGGATTCCAACCAATGCAGTGGTCCCCCGCTAACCCCTACTCAGATTAGAATTTTTGCTGTAGGTCCCCATTTGGCTGCTATTTGTATAAGGAATACATCTGACCGAATTGCATGACGCCATTGAGTAGTGCTCCATGTACATGAAAAAAATATAAACAAAATATGAGTAAACTAATTCTTATCCTAACGTTTCCTCTTGACTCGTTTTTTAGTAATTTCCGGTTACTACAAATATGCACATATATATTTTTCACTTTTTTTACCAATTTTTATTCTCTGAAAACATTATCTTATCTTGCCATTCAATGTTTTTATATTTATTATTAAAAATGTCGGTAATTATGCTTCACAATAATTACATTAAATCATACAGTATATATTAAATAATTGTATCGATATCTCACGGATGTGCTAAAAATATGAGAGCATTATTTTACACCTCAGTAATATATCCGAGGTTAAATGTGAAAAAAATCGGCCATAATGCTTTAACGAAAAATAATAATTGATTGATTACGTATTTATGTTACAGATATGTTTAGAAATACATGAAAAAATTTGTTGATATACTCATAATCACCAGCATCCATTACTGTTGTTTTGCTGCTATCGTGTGCTCGTGGATTTATTTCTGTTAAAAATAATAACATTAATTAGCACGTATACTTGGCCCGGTTTTTAAAATGATTGCTAACTGTTTGTGATTACATAACATCGATTTCTTGGTCCCAATACAAGTAAACATCGCCGAGATTGTGTGGAATAACATTGAATATTAAAAATTATGTGCGTTATTTACACCTCTTTACTGACATCAATTATATTAACTTTAATGATCATTGGACATTAGTTTTATTATTATTATCCATCCCAGAGTATGCGCATTTTCTAAGAAAGATGATGATCGATTAATAACCTGACTATTTTTTTGGTGTAAATTAACTCATTTAAGCTGATTAGTAGATACCAATTTTTGGTGGTTACGTTTTATTTATGTTTTACATTAGGTGCTTTTTGCGAGAACGATGCTCATGACTGTATGATTGGTCTGAATGTGTACTTAAAATGCCATGTGACTTTATCTATATATTTATGTATTCAATATGTTTTTAGGGTGTGTTTTCTATAAAAATGATTTCGTAATCTTTGTTTCCTTATTCTATCCACGATTCTCTATTCTATCTTTATGTTGGCTTATTCTTTTATATTTACTTATTCTAAGTTCTCTCATATCAACCAATATTCTATTTATTTTGTCATTTCGTTTCTACGCTTCTATACTTTATAGTTCCTTATCTTATCTGTAATTTCTTATTTATGTTGCCTTATTTTTAATCTTTTAATGTTTTATATATTTCTACGTGTTGTATCTGCAGATACTTTTGTGAAGTATTTTCTCTAATTTTTCCTCCTAAATTAGGATTTTCTCCCTATGATACCTATCACTGCTACCTGGCTTCATGTGGCATGCTGCTTCAACTTTTTTTTCCTTATTTCCTTTCTATTATAATTCTTTGTAACTTACTATCTTCTGATATACTGTCCAGTTTCCCTATAAACTCTATACATATATATCCATATATGAATTATAATTTCATCTCCTAGGTCCTCATGTTCTCCAAGTATCTGACTTATAATCTTCCCTATAAGGTACTTATCTGCGACAGTTGGCTACCACTTTCCCTATACGACCTATATATACTTTTTTGCAACTAACCCAAAGTAACCTAAACCTAAGATATTGGTCTTGCCAAGGCCCAAAGTTGCCCTGCACTTGCAATTTTTAAATATTGAAGAAAATATGAATCAAAATATAATCAAGGGAGTTATAGCATCTTCTAAACTTTCGAACACTTTCATTATTAGCTTTTCAAAATTCAGTCTCTAACCAGACCCAAATACACCCTATAGGTAAAGACAATTGGTTCTATTAGTTGGATTGCTTAACTGAAACAGAAAGTCAATTACGGTCATTCTATTTTCTACTAAAAAGGAGTGTTTCGTCGATTCAAGTCCTGCAAAACAGAACATTAAAATTAATCGAAATATTAAAACAAGTTTTTCTACTGCTGTGTTTGTATAAAAATAATCATTATCTTAATGTTTTGTTTAAAATATCTACAGAATTATCAAATAATATATATGAATTTCAAACAAACTTTATTGGCATTGAGATGAACTATTTGAGTATAAAACCAAAAACCACAGCACGATTGTGTATTTTATATACTTAATCTATAAATAATTAGGTATATTTATAGTTTCCTACTCTCTGTACCTTGAATATTCGATACCGTTGTTACCAGTTTGGGTTAGTTGGGTAGCTTAAAAGTGGGTGTGCAATAAAAAGTCATTAATTAGCGTTCATTTTATTTGTTATGATGGTGGAAGATGCAAGTTTCTGTTGATATTATTTCAATTGTTGGATTTCGTTAACGTCCAAGAAAATAAAAATTTCAAAATAAGTTTACTGATTTTTTTAAACATATTTCTCGTCGTTCTATTATCCAAACCATATCATTTAATTTCAACAGAGTCGATAAGTTGACTATTTACTGATTGTCAACGACCGCATTCAATGATAATTGCGTAACATTAATGTCAGGCTTGGTATTATTTGTTGCCATTGTTGCCAGGGGCATCAAAACCTGAAAAAAAACAGGTCAAGGCAGTTAAAGTAAGCGTTTGTCGTAAAGGTACTACGTACTGAACCAAGTTGTCGTTTACTCGGTTTGCACGTTCTTTTATACTAAAATTTGTTGAATGTTCACTGAATATTTTTAAAACATGTTTAGATAATAAGCATAATAATTATCTTTCAATATCAAGTATCAAGTTCAAACTTTAGACTGAGTGTTATGTTTTATACTAGAATATTTAGTTAACATATCTCCTCCCTCTACAAGCCAATGCTAAAAAGCATCTTCGGGAATAAGAAGTCGAAAAATCATCGTATATCTCTAATGAAAAAAGTTTTTACCGACTTCTCAATAGCTCTTTTTGAAGATTCAAAAGCTCCTTTCCAGTGCGTATAAAAAGAAAATAGCCTCCCTAGTTATTAACAAGTGGCCCTCAAGGTTCAAATACTCATATAGCACCTTACGTAATTAGATATAGGTTATATTTCAAAGCACTTATTCTTGGTCCTGCATATGGCTTAGTTCGGTTCTGGATGCCAACCAATGCAATGATCGCCCGCTAACCCCTACTCAGTTTAGAATTTTTGCTGTGGGTCCCCATTTGACTGCTATTTGTATAAGGACTACATCTGACCGAATTGCAGGACGCCATTCAGTAGTGCTCCATGTATATGAAAAAAATATAAACAAAACATGAGTAATCAATATTGACAACTAATTCTTATCCTAACGTTTTCTCTTGACTCGGTTTTTAATAATCTTCAGTTACTACAAATATGCACATATATATTTTTCTTTTTTAACAATTTTTATCCTCTGAAAAAATTATCTTATCTTCTTATTCAATGTTTTTATATTTATTATTGAAAAAGCAATTATGCTTTATAATTAAAATTGTTATTATTATTATCAGTAATATATCAGAGGTTAAATGTCAGAAAAATCAGCCATTATGCTTTAACGAAAAATAATAATTGAATGATTACTTGTTTATATTACAGATATGTTTAGAAATATCCTTTAAAATTGTTAACATTAACTACCAATAATGTGCTTGAATACGTAATTTATAAAAGCCAAAATTTCCTATTATACCAAAAAACATATATCTTTCTTTATTTACTAGACTGGAAAAAAATAAATGTGAAAATATGGTTTATACTCACAATTTTCGAACAAACTGTACAAAACAAATTAGTGCCATCCCAAGTGAACTCCCGATAGCTCTTTATCCACGACATATGGAAGTTAGTTTTCGGAATTTTAACAAACACTGGACAGACAGACACAGACACAATATACTTTACACAAGAACGTTTCAAGTAGACGATATCAAAGATAGTAAAAATTGCCACCTCTTTGAACTATCGGCTTCTGTTTGCAATTTTAATTGATTTTACTGGGAATACCCTATAGTGTGGATTTATCCTCGGTAATTCTATGAAGTAGTAAAGTACTTCAGTCGCCCCCATTGTAATGTAATAAAATAATTTTTAAACACGTGTCGTGCAATAAACAAGCAATCGAAAAGGGACGGACAGGGTCTTTATTTGGCCATAAAATGCAATAAATGCTCTATTATTGGAAAATATGTATGTTTTGTACAAAACAGACAAAAAATACAAAAAATGCAAAAAAATGTATTTTGCATTTTCTCCGCTCTTTACTGATGACTGTCCGATTGGTCTGAATGTGTATGTAGAATGCTATTCTTCTGTTTTTCGACTGTATCTCTATATTTATTCCATATGGTTTTAGCGTGTGTTTTCAGTAAAAATGGTATCTACTTTAATCGATTCATGTTCTATGGTTCCTTAATCTATGTTTTCTTATTCTGTCCACGATTCTATATTCTATCTTTATGTTAACCTATTCTTTTATA
Source organism: Pissodes strobi (assembly GCA_016904865.1). Taxonomy (NCBI): domain Eukaryota; kingdom Metazoa; phylum Arthropoda; class Insecta; order Coleoptera; family Curculionidae; genus Pissodes; species Pissodes strobi. The sequence goes on from MU184496.1 coordinate 50,029, forward strand.
TTTACTTATTCTCTTGTATCAACGTATATTCATTTATTCTGTTATTTTTATGTTTCTATAGTATATGGTTTCTTATTTTATATGTAGCTTATTTTTAATCTTTTGATGTTTTATCTATGTCTACGTTTTGTATCTGCAGATACTTTTGTGATGATTTTCTCTACTTTTTCCTCCTAACTTTTGATTTTCTCCGTATGATACTTATCACTGCTACTTGGCTTCATGTGCTGCTTCAACTTTTTTCCCCTTATTTCCTTTCTATCACAACTCTTTCTAGTTTACCATCTTCTTATATACTGTGTATTTTTCTATTTATCCATATATGGATTATAATTTCATATCCTCTAACATGTTGTCCAAATTTCCGACTTACGATCTTCCCTATAAGGTACTTATCTGTGACAGATGGTTACCACATTCCCTATACGATTTGTATATTCCTTTTTGCAACTAACCCAAACTAATCTAAACCAAATTATTGTTCCTGTATATATCAAGCCCAAAAGTTGCCCTGCACTTGCAATTTTTTAATACACAACTCAAATATGTGCAGGTTCAAGAATGATCAACTAAGATCACCTCTAAGAAGTTCAGATATCACACATGCTGGAGGAAGTTATATAGAGTCTCCTAAACCTATCACACCTTCATTATTAGCTTCTCAAAATTGTTTCCCCAACCAGAACCCAAATACACCCTATATACAAAGGCAGTTGGTTCTATTAGTTGGATTGCTTTACTAAAACAGAAATTCAATAATCGTCGTTTTATTTTCTACCATGAAGGAGTGTCTCGTCGATTCAAGTCATGCAAAACTTGCATATTGAAATTTATTGAAATAATAAAACAAGTTTTTCTACTGCTGTGTTTCTTTAAAAATAATCATAATCTTAATTTTAATTGGCTTTAAAGTAACTAAATTATAATCAAATAATATATTTAAAATGAAAATTAATTTCAAACCAAGTTGATGGAGATCAATTATTTGTGTATAAAACTAAAAAACCACAGCACGATTGTGTATTTTATATATTTAATCTATAATTAGGTATATTTATACTTTCCTACTCTCTGTACCCTGAACATTCGATACCGTTGTTACCAGTTTGGTTCGAATAGTAGCATAAAGTTAGGTGTGAATAAGTCAACTCGAAACAAAAATCATGTTGCTGAATTTTTGATTCAATATCGCGTTAATTTTATTTGTTATGATAATCAACGAAATAAAAATGTTCAATTAATTGTTTTTATGTATGAGCTGCTTAACTGAATTTTTAAATATATTTCTCGTCGTTTCATTATTCAAACTTTTTCATTTAATCAAAACAGAGTCGATAAGTTAACTATTTATTGACTGTCAACGACCGCATTCAATGATAATTGCGTAACATTAATTTCAGGCTTATAAAAAACGCTGATGCTCTGCCTGATTCGTATAAAACTAGGTCTGCCTTAACAAATGAAGTTTCTTTGTTTCAGTTGGGAGACCTTTCGAATCCGGAGCTGAGGATATTAACAGATCAATTGGATAAAATCAGATATGGAGGTTAGTTAAAACATTCAATAAGTATGCTACGAGCTTTGAACTAGCTTCTAAATGAATGCCCCGCTCAAATTAAATAAATTTTTAATTTAAAGAAAAAACGTGTATCATATCCCATTAAGTTATGAAGCTATAATACATTTTGATGATTTTAGCCTTAATGTTGACATTAGATGTAGCCTTATACGTCTTGAATGATGAGGTAACTCGACAGCGTTGTGTTAAATAAAGTTGCTTATTAAAGATAATTATCTTCTAAAAGATTATTAGAGCCACGATTATCCAGCTTGTTTTAACATGCAAATCGATCAAACTCTACTTCAATTTTTTCTTAGGTATAGATCGGATGAAGTATAATATTTATTAAATATAAAAAGAGAGATTTTAAAACATTGATAATTCAGCAACAACAAGGAAATATACTTACCAATTTGAATAATTTTCCTTTGCTAATCATATCTTCTGAACTGTAGGACAAAAAATGATAAATATTAATATTTTAAAATGCTCAGTCCTATTTAAAATTTCAACATGGCGGAAATACCGCGTGAAAATTAATATTATATTATTTTGTTTCGTAATAATAAATAGTTTGATAGCCCTCATTTACCTACTCTTTTCTTTTAGGTGACGAGGTGGAAATAAAGCGCTTATCTGTCAGAGGTCTCCTCCCGGAAACTGACTACTACATGACCTATGATGGTTCGACAACGATGCCAGCTTGCCACGAAACGGTGACGTGGTTAATTTTGAACAAACCAATCTACATAACGAAACAACAAGTGAGTAGAAATGTATCGCCATCTAGTGTAGAATGTGTGTATCAAGTTAAAATGGAATTATTATATTTCTTGACATAGCTGCTGATGCGCTGCCGTTCGTCTAGTATATGCAAAACTGTTGCTTGGTATGAGCTTCAGAAAGGTTTCTGATTTGGTTGTTCGATTACCATGTTGATTCTTGTGCCAATAACACATTTATATGTTACTGCACCGCTAAAAAATTACTCTTCTTGCTGACGCTCCCGGTATACAACTGAAACGCAAGAGACATCAAATAGAACAGAGCCTTACGTCGCGCTACATACGGCCGGACAAGAACCCCATTAAAACTAACCGAAGGTAACGATGAATAATGCGAGGGTTTCTTACGCTGAAAATTAAAACTTCTAAATTAATTATATTGCGAATAGCCGTGGAGACATTAATAATGGTAATTTACGGCCCCTGATCCTAATCTCACGTTTCTTTGGCCTTGCACTTTAACAAATTGCTTAAGCTTACGCCCTAAGTATATTATATTTTCTCCTTTACTTTGTTGACAAACCTTAATCTAATTAGAAGGTGTGTACAGTCTGCAGACCGATTAATATTTTAGACCGTACCTTTAATGCTTAAGACGTTGGTGGATACTTTGTATGCGTTTGTTCTGTGTCGATTTTTGATCGCAATCAACATCTGTGCTCTCGATAACTCGTTCTGCATAGTGTTCCATTTACACTGTAACTAAACTGATCAAGAAAAGAGCCTAATACACATGCTAATTAAGTTATTAAAGGTCACGAATGGTATTGCCAACATAATTAAGGTCTTCAATTTTATCACGCAAATTACCTTATTTTGTACGGGTGAGCCAAGGTAGGAGAACCTGCCTAATTCTTCTACTTACAGCGCTAATAAATTTTTATAAGTAAAACGTTTAAGCCGGAGTCTTATCTTAAGAAACTCCTTTTGTGAATTGTATTGGGTGCTCAAACAATTCTTATGTTAACGCTATTACTTCGTGCTTTATTCACAATAAGTTGTGAATTCTGTAAGTAGTAGACGTAGGTAAGTTCAGCTGCATTGGATCGCCACTAGAAATTAAAGGCAGATGAGACGTGGAAATTAGGCGAATATTAGCTACAGCAACGAGCACAACGATGTTTTAAAAAGAGGGGAAACTTCTACAGCATCCCATTATACCTGAAGAAGGGATATTTATGTTCCACGCCAAACTGCGCAAAACCTCTGTCTGATATAGCTTTAAACAGGTATGATGCAGCTTTAGATAGGTAGGTCTGATTAAAGCGGTATTAGACAGATTCCACGGAGGGAAAAGGGTTTGGAGCAGGTTGGCGTAGAACATCAACCAATCAACTGTGCAATAATCTGGACACATGGCAACACCGCTTTTTGACGTATAGGTCACTTGAGATCTCGACCTTTAAAGTAAGTTAGCGGTATTCATGCATTACCTCCTATAACTAGGCCAACTAGCTAATATTAAAATTAGCAGTGACGGCATCCTAAGTGGTCTATACCTTTTTGCCATAAGAAAAGTATTAAGAGGAGCCAAGAGGAGCCCAGTAAAAGTATTAATTATTTTATCGCGCCTACTTGCGCATTTAACATTGACTGCTAGGCTGGGCCACTGGAATGTCACCATCTTCGATATATTCTGTATCCAGTGCTGCCAGATTGCGCGCTTTATCACAATTTGGGCTACTTCTCACTGTAATTTGCCACAATCATAATTATTTTGTATAAATATTTAGTTAGTTCCATTTAAAAATATAATTTCAAATGTCATTCAACAAATGCTGTAAAAATTAAAGTCCAACTAAATATACGTTAAATAGTTTACATCCCAAATAATGTATGAAACTAATTCTAAATCTGGCAACACTGACTCCTGTCAGTTGGCGTACTTTCAACGTTCGGTCGGCTTCTTAATTATTGTTCTGTTCGATTTTGATTGTTTTTCTGTTAATTTCTTTATAATATCAGTACTCTGGTGTGTTTAAATTTATGTGAACAATGCTGTGCGGTGGAAACTAGCCGAAAAGACCTTAAGTTCATGTTTTTAGCTTTCCAAAATGTTTGGACTTGACCTGTTGCTTTCGATAAGAGTTTATTTTGTGCTCGTTCATTGTGCACAGCAAGTTTATAAAATTTGTTCCCGTTAGCTAATTTTGGGGTAAGTGATATTTAGTGTAATTATGCCTCATAAAGGCGGTAGTGCAATGTTTGCTATATGCCTTCAGTGGTCAAAAACTTCATGAACTAAAACGAGACAAAATATTAAAACATGGGTATTCCCTTAGTTTAAAGGCTCTTTTTCCATCATTTATAGAAAGGCAAAATGTTAAATTAGCTCTCAAAATATTTAATCCTTTTATTATAGAGGCTCTGAAAGGTTTTGTAAATAATTTGTCACATTCACAAGACACAGCAGAGCATCTGAAATGCCAGTTAATCACTTATTTAAGTGGATATTGCTGTCATATTGTTTAAAAAAAATTAAGTTGTGACTTTTGCAAAGAAAATTTTACTTTAAATGAACCTTGTGTTGTAGAAGATTCTTACAATTTCATTAATTCCTTAAGTCGCGGGGCTCTTTTATATCCTACGTGGACGTAGTTTCAACAGCCTATATTATATTTAAAAAACTGATTAATGAGTTCGAACACACATTTTTAGATATTTACAATAAAAAGTCTTTCCTTTGTGAGCTGTTGTTAACACAAGTTTTTGTTATATTTTTTCGAGATTTTTGCATCTAAAATGTCTACTTAACTGTGAAATTTTAAAAGAAATTGCACATTTCAATATACGCCTGTAAATAAGTTAAGACCACTTTTGATTACGTCACGCGTAAGCCGTCTGGCCTAGTTGTAGGAGGTATTGATTCATCTTGAAGGGTTGTTTATGTAAATGATTATTATTGTCCAAGACTCCAACGATATTTTATTTTTATATTCGTCGCCGCTGACATAATGAAAATAAATTTGTATGGCATAGCCTATAAAGATCAATTTGCATAGCGAGACATATAAATTGCATTTGCTGCCCACAGCCCGCTCAATAGCGAATAAGTGGGTATGCATGTATAAAGAAAACATTACAATAAATACGAAATACTACCACTTAATATATATCACAGAATATCGGTATTTCAATGAAACAGGAATAATAATAAACAGGAATATATAAGCGTTTCATCGAAGGGCGTCCGCCTCTGTTCGTAAGCTTGATGATCTCACCACTTTGCATGAGTTCAACTACTTGACGACAAAAAATCATTGCTTCTAACAAGTAATTAAATTTGTGAGTTACGATTTTGCGCGTGAAGCGCTATTTAAAGGAATATTTACGGGCTGCGCTCATGTTTAGTTTTATTTTAGGGCAGGAGTCCGTAAACTGGGCAGTTAAACTTCGCCTTTAAGATAACCAGAGGTGGTTTCCTTTAGCGGGTCTCGAATAGCAAGATTGTGCCTACATTTTCAAAACCAAGGCGCTTTTAAATTATTAGTTATGCGCAGGTTATCAGTTTCATTATTTCTAGCAGTAAACGGGGTAACGGGGTTTAATATTTTAATTTTATAGTGGCATTTTGCGTTGCTTCGATATAGAAAGTAATACTGTTTAGCAAAATTCAAATTTTTGGCTTGAGTTGTTGCTCTTCTTCCGGTATGAATCAAATCAAATCAAAATACATGTGATTAAACGTCAGAAAGATTACATTTATATGGATGAAGCTAAATATGTAGGTAAATATAAACAATTAAAATTGTATCTGTTTTAATAATCATCTTTAGGCCTACGATACAGAAAAGGAGGTAAAATATGACCATGTTAGTGAAGCAAATAAATGTTCTTAAGAAACTGTGCTTTTACAAATATTACAAACAGCTTTCTTCGAAATTTAATAACATTTTTCCAGAGACAAATGTTATAAAATTATCTTGTCTTCAACAACTAAAAGCTCAGGCTCTATATAAACCATGCGACATGATCATTGAAATCAAGTTCATAGTCAATAATCTGATTTAAATCTTGGTTATAGTGAAATTACTATTACTTAATTATTGAAGTAGCTTATTTAAAACCTAAAGATATTTATACCTGCGATAATATGGTGGTATCATCTTGCAACGGAATATAAGTTATCAAATATCAGTCTATTCCGCTCCACTTAATTCTATCTATTTATCAATGGTTTTCAATGTTCGGTATATTAATCGGCAGTGACACCTATCTGTGAATGGATATATTTCGCACAATAAACTATTTAGGGAGAACAGGTACGCAGATTTATATCCATAATTTTCGTATTTGTGTCATTGTAGATTTCTTTATTGAGTGAGTGCCATCTGTTCGGAAACGGGCTTATCTCGTATAGTTGGTAATTGAAGGACGTGGTACGTTATTAAATACCTGTAATTTAAGCATTTAATCTATAATAGATTGCTATATTTAGCGCATGCTGTTTATTTCCTTGGTTTGTCGCCGGGTAGCGGTTGTCACATGATTTAAATTGCCCAATGAGAGCATTGAAAATCAGAATAGGTAGAACGTACAAAATTTTGAAAGGAAGGTCCTTTCACCTTTGTGAGAACGTTTGACTCGGTAAGTGCTATTAATTTTCTGATCTCAATATAATTTATTCATCCTTCATTTTTCAAATACATAAGTGATAATTGTTTCCAATTCACTTAATTATATTTGGCTAAAGCGAGAATTTAGCATTTTTTTATTACACTTTCAAGTGATTGACGATTTCAACAATCTTAATTTTTTTGGTGGTTACCTTTAGGTTTGAATAACGATTTTTTGGTGGATAATTGCGTATCTTATTGGTCAAATTCGTGTAATTTGATAATGGTTTAATCCAAATTTATAGAGAACGAAATTATTTCATCGTTTAACGGTCACACATATTATTTTACGTATTTTCATTTAGATTGGACAGTATTATTGGAGAGATTCACAGAGCTGATTTTATCTTTTCCTCTAAAGGTAGTTAATTGAATTTGTAGTAGAATATTTCTGGACTTTCCCTCATAGTATTGTTGGTTATAGTATTTTTTCTTTTCGGGCTTATTTCATTAATATTTCAGTTTGTTTGTAACATCAAGCGAAGCATATAATTATTAGCACTTGCTGTGTCACGTTTTAGCAATGATGTACCGACATTAATTTACACATATGAGAGGTTTAAGTACACGTGTGTAAATTTACCTGGTTTATATATCTTTATCTTTTATCTAAGTTCCTATCTCAAGGCGAGGTAGTGATTATCTTATTTTTATCTTTAATTAATTGAGACGTAATTTACGTCCAATTATCGTTTATGGGCCAAGGGCCATATATATAGTTTAAGTAATAGAAATTACTTATTTGGAGTCATAAGCCTCAATTTAAAGGAAGGTTGCACCTCGATTTTTCTGGTTTTTCAATTATAGTATATGTGCCAAGGGCCATATTAAAGAAAAGTAATAGAAATTACTTAATTTGAGTTATAATAAGACTCATTTATAGAGAGGTTGTACCTCGATTTTCATGTTTCTCATAAAAATCAAATTATATTTTGTTTAAATTTGCCAAGAGCCACTGTTTTAAAACAAGCTGCATAATTTTCTTTTGAATTTTATGTCTCAAGGTAAAGAGGAGGAATATCTTGAGTAGCAGTAGCTATTGATAATTTTTGCTTAACTATAGTTGTTCATAATTTTCACCCAACTTAAGTTCATAATTTAAGTTCCTCCAATCGTAATGGTCCAACTGAGATCCAAAGGATATTTCCCTATATAATTTTTACTAGCGATTTACACTGGTCTAAAGACTCGTTATTATTTTTTTTATGTGAACACTGCTGGAAAACTACCATTGTCCACGTCATTGTGCCGGACCGGTTGAGGGAGCCGATACGGAGAAAACCTTATAAGTCCTAAGACGCCCTTGAGATAGTTAACTCGGGAATAGGCAGAAGCAAGTTCCAGTAGAGGTCCCAATACGGTTGCATGGTTATAGGATAGTTGGACAAGATAGGTATGAGTCAGTAAAATAAAAACTTGTAAAGATCAGTATAAACATCTTATTTATTTATTCAAATTTTTTTAATCTTTTATACTAGATTCAACTTCATTTTCATCACATAACAAATTTATTTTAACTTTATTTCAAGTAATATTTGTAAACTATATTTTCAATAATCGATTGTATTTGATTGCATTTGTAATTTAATTTTAATTATATTGATAACTCCAGTGCACATGGTACCATAAGTTGTAATTTAATCATATGGTTAGTATATGGCTTGTTTTTAATTTATTTCTATGATTTGCCGCAAGATAGAGATCTGTGGGACATCACGAATTATAAGAATTATAAGAGTAAATTGATATTTCTGTCTTTATTGTTACTTGTATTAAAACATTCGTGCCCAGTTCGTGTTGTTTCTAGGAACTCTGGCGCCCTTTACAAATTTAACCGACAAGAAAAATAATCCAATTGACGCCCTAGTTTCATGCTTAATTAAATTAAATAAATTAACTATACTTACAAATTGGTGACTGAGCAAGAAAAAACCATTCATCACAAAGTGGCGCACTATTAGTTATAATCTGCTAAGGTAAGTGGTAAGATCTTACTTAAATTCCTTATAATTCCTCATTTTTGATTTGATTCTAAAATATTGTGAAGTGATAAAATGTATAAACTACTGAACTTGAATTTGGATGTATTGTTCTGTTTTGGAAAAATCCAAATTTTAATTATAATTTTTATTTAATTGTTTATTTAACTGTTTTTGTTGTAAATTAACCAACATAAGATATGAAAAACTTTATATATTTTTTAATTATGACTCTAGTATTTCAAATAACGTTTCTTTCATGTAAGCATCCAGCAAGGAGCGTGGACACACCTTAAATATCACCTTTCTCTGCATAGATTGATTAATTAATAATAAAATATAAAATAACATAAAGTATGATATTAGAAACATGGGTAGAACATCAACCTACCTGCAAGCAGTGTGATTTTTATATATATGACGAAGTTTGACAGATGACGTTTAGGGCGAGAACTTAGTACGTGAACTGTACCATATCTCATCTAACACTCATAAGGCTTTTTGGTCAGCAGACTCTGGTCATCGGTGACCTATAATATTGGTAATCTTTTTACCTGCTCTCACCTTCTCATCTGTATACTTACACTAGGCAACATCTCTCTCTCTTTCTGTCTCTCTAACCTAAGATGATACTAAGTACCATCTAGTAAAACATTCCATCGAAGTGTCACAGTACCGCGCTAGTATAACTACTAAGACGGAAAATGCTTGACAATAATAATACATGGTATGTTTGGTTACGTGCAGGGTATCCGGGTCGTAAATAATTGTTTGATTCATTTCATCCTTTAAACTCTTGTCATGCGCTTCATGCTGTAAGAAAATTGATATCTGCCCCTAGATTCGTAATCCAATTCTGAAATAAATAAATTTTTGCTTTCGAGATTTAACCTACCCCTTTTTTTTCCTAGGCCTGTCCGACATACGGTCCCATATAGCACTGCTGCCTGTACGGGCTTATAACCTACCCCTAAAAAATGGAATTATTTTTTTAATTAATAAACCCGAAACCACCGTTGTGGTAGACCGAAACACATACCAACGTGTTAGGTTTATGAAAATGTTCATCCAAAGCAGGTTTTAGTTCAATCGATCGCCACCGAGGATCTTCAGAGAGCGCTAGTAATCGAGAGATTCGGTCATTCCGTTGTATTTAACCACGTGGTGAGAGAAAAAGCTTGTAATTCACTGTACTTTAGATAAATCACAAAATACAGCTGGAATATTTTATTGTAGCATTGCTTGATTCATGGATGCTTTGATTGTTGATTGAGCCTTTGGTAATCATTGATCCATATTTTTATTCTCTAGCAGACTCCCTTTCAATAATTTAATTCGGTTATAAGTAGAGGAGGTAGGCTGGTTCAGCTCCCTTAAAGCCCTCCTCTCCCAGATACAAAATAAACTTGAGCCATACCATTCAAGGTTTCAAATTTGTATTTTGCAATTGAAATATTCATCAAATTCTTTAGCTAAGCCACAAAATACAGCATTTAAATTTGCTACATTCTTATCTACAGATGATGACATGTTGGACCATTGTATATGACTGTTGATCCGGGGGAAAATACGGGCTGAAAAAGAGGCGTGGTATGAAGACAGATGTGCTGAAATAGAGGAACTACAAAGAAAATACGACACGTTTAATATGTATAGAAAAGTAAGAGAAATAGCCGGGCACCACAACAAAACATCAAAGAACCTCATAGATAAAGATGGTAAATCCATTCTAAATGATTAAGATAAGCTGAAGAGATGGAAGAGTACATAGAAGAATTTTTTAACGACGAAAGATCTGAAAATGAAACCAAAGATATTACAACAGGGCCGCCGATAACTATAAATGAGATGGAAAAGGCTATAAAACTAGCGAAAACCAGGAAAGCAGCAGGCCCAGATGAGATACCTATAGAGATCATTAAACTCTTGGAAACGAAAGGCAAATAATATCTTCTTTTGCTTTTCAACAAAATATACGACACTGGAAATATGCCAACAGGCTGGCTTAGGTCAACCATTGTAACGATCCCTAAGAAACGTAATGCAAAAAGATGCAGTGAATACCGCACCATCAGCCTAATGAGCCACGCACTAAAAATCTTCTTGCGAATAATACACTCCAGAATATATAATAAAATTGAGGGAGATACGAGCGACACAAAATTTGGATTTCGTAATAATCTAGGAACGAGAGAACCACTGTTCAGCCTCCAGTGTATATCATAGATTTTGAAAAGGCCTTCGATAGAGTGCGACACAATAAGATGATTGATATCATCCAGCAAGTAGGCATTGATGACAAAGACCTACGCATCATCAAAAACCTTTACTTGTATCAACGAGCTAATGTCAGGGTGGCCCAGAACGTCTCTGAGGTGGTAGATATACCAAGAGGGGTCCGACAAGGATGCATCATATCGCCACTCCCTTTTAATTTATATTCAGAGCTCATTTTCAGGAAAGCAATAGAGAACATTGATAGTGGAATCAAGGTTAATGGCGTAAATACAAATAACCTAAGACACGCAGGTGATACGGTGCTGCTTGCCAGTAGTCAAGAAGATCTACAGATCCTAGTCGACAGTGATGAATATGGACTAAAGATCAACACCAAAAAGACTAAACATCTGATAGTCAGCAAAGTTCCTGTGCATCAAACAGCTATTACAGCATATTGAATTTTACTTGGAAAGACCAACAGTATCACCTATCTCGGATGCAATATAAACGACAACTGGGATATGAGCAAAGAGGTTAGAATCCGTATAGAGAAGGCTAGAGATGCGTTCTTCAAAATGAAAAAGGTACTTTGTAGTCGGAGTATTGGCAACAAACTGAAGATTAGATTGGTAAAGTGCTACATATTCCCAATAGTGGTGTATGGATTCGAAGATTGGACATTGACAGACACATTACTAAAGAAGCTCGAAGCCTTCGACATGTGGGTGTACCGGAGAATACTCCGGATTAGCTGGGTCGACAGGGTCCGAAATGAAGACGGATTGCTGCGCATGTGCAAGGATACAGAAATGATGAAAACAATTATGATACGTAAACTGGAATACTTTGCTCATGTGATGTGACATCCAGAAAGATACGGAATTCTTCACCTTATAATACAAGGGAAAATAGTAGGAAGAAGAGGGCCAAGCCGAAGAAAAACATCCTGGCTAAGGAACCTCCGAGATTGGTTCCATAAGTCCACCACATCCCTATTTCGCGCGGCAGTCAATAAAGTTATGATAGCCTGAAGGGTAGCCAACGTTAGGTAATGGACACGGTACTCAAAGAAGAAGAAGACTGCAGGGTAATATTTTTATAATTTTATAACGCGTAAGTACATCGATGTGTAAAGTGTTACGAATTGACAGTCGTACCTTAAATTTTAAAGGTTTTTGTTTCGAATACTCTCTCTCTCACTCTCAAACCTAGGATGATGGTAAGTGCTATTGTAGCGCAATATTAGTTATTCGCCAACTGAATACTACTTTCATAACCATAAGAATTTTTTTCTACTACCGTGCGTAAAATACTCACTTTACGCACTCTCTAAGATTCGTAAAATAGGCCTTTTTAATGTGCAGTGCGTAAAATAATTTATTTTACGCACTAGCCCGTAAAGTAATTTAATATTATTTTTGTTTTTTTCGTATATTTTTCGGTAGTAGAAAAAAATTTGTCTGCTACTCATGTGTAAAGTACCCTTTTTTATTCATGGGATTGTCGCATTCGCCTACGTCTCATGCGACAATATTCTCATTCATAAAAAAAGGGTCACTTTACACACATGTTGCATAAATAACTATTTTTAATAAATGATGTTCGTTTTGAGACTCGTTTTTTTACGGTTATTTTCAGGGGTGAGTTGTTTCCCCTATTAGCGATAATTTTTTTTGTGGACGCCAGAGTTCCTAGAGACAATGCGAACTGAATATGAATACTTAAATATAAATATAAAGACAATATATTTGATATATCAGAAATCGCAATGTCTAGCAGACCTCTATCCTGTGATAAATTAAAGAGATAAGTTTTAAAACAAGTAATATATTAACTATATAATTAAATGAGAATACAAATATGATTTATGAAAGTTGAAATGGAGTTTATCTGATTAATAAATTGACTTAGTAATGAAAACTAAGATTAATGTAAAAGATCAAAAAAAATAACATGTTACAATTGGTCTTTACAATATGTTTATCTTCTAATTGGCTAATACTTAGCTTCGTTCAATTATTCTGTAACCATGCGATCGTATTGGGACCTCCACTGGAACCGTTTCTGCCTGTTCCCAAGTTAGTATCTGTCGGGTTTATCGAGGACTTATTTGGTTGACGAAGTATTGGTTCCCTCAGAATGGTTCAGTACACCAGTAACCAACACCTGCTGCTTGACAAGCAAGATGTTTTCTTCAACCAATCCATGCAGGTTTATAACATGAAATAAGAAATAAACTAGTCTTAGACCAATGTATATTGCTAATTAAATAATATTGAAGGAAATATCATGTGAACATCAGTGACAATGTTAAACATATGATGAAGCAATCTACAAATTGAAAATTCACTGGTAAATGCAGATATAATCAGAAACTTAAATTACAATGTTAAGTTGAGCAGACAATGAGCAAAAATTATAAATAACTACTGTTACTCAAGATTTCCTTTTCTTTACTTTAAAATATAAAATTCAAAGGAAAATAATGATTAAGATATGAAAATCAAAAGAAAATGATGATTAAAATATAAAATTCAAAAGAATATAATGAAATGACGTTCAAATTCAGTGACTCTCAGTAAAATTTAATTAAAAGGTAATTTTAAATTTGATAATAGATGGAGAAATAGGGGTACAACCTCTAACAATGAGTCTTATGACTCAAGATAAGTAATTACTATTACTTTTATTTAGGCCCTTGGCACATAAACGAAAAACTGAGCGCAATTGCGCCTCAATTTAATGAAAGATAAAGATAATATAATCACTACCTCGCATTCGAGATAGAAATTTAAATAAAAGATAAAACCAGAAAAATTTACATATGTGAGATTTACCTCTCATAAATGCAAAATAATGTCGGTACATCAGGATTGAGACTAGACAGGGCGAATGCTAATAGTCATGTTATGCTAAAATTAAATGAGCCTGAAAAGAAAAATAATATGCATATGCAGCAATAATATGAGGGAAAATTCGGAGAAATTCTACTGAAAATTCAATTTACTACCTTTGCAGAAATATATAGAATTTACTCCGAGAATTAACCCAAATAATTCTGTTCAATTTGAATGAAAATACGTAAAAAATGTGCGTAACCACTGAACGATCAAATAATTGCGATCTCCCTAACTTTGGATTAAGCCTCTTTAAAATTACATGAATTCGATTAATGAGGGACGCAACTATTCACCAATAAATAGGTAATATTACCCAAAAGGTCACGACAATAGTTAAAAAATAATGAAAATGTAAGCTAATTAAAAGTGGAATATAAAAATGCTAAATTCTTGCTTTAGTCAAATAAGACTAAGTAAATCATAAACAAATATTAATTATGTATTTAAAAAATGAAAGAATTAGTTAAAAATATTGCAAGATGAATTAAATATTTCAAGATTAAAAAATCAGCATTCACCCGTCAACGTCTCAACACAAGATAGCCATCCCGCATTCAAAATTCAAGACGTTGGACAAAATTATGTTTGCCGATGTTTTATTGACTAATTTATAACATGTGATCAACACTAGGAACCTCGTAGCGCAAAGTTATAAGAATACTCCATATTAAACATAGTAATCTATAGTAAAATAAATTCACGAATTGTAGGTACAAAATGGCGTACTAGCGTTCCTAAAATCGCTAACCACACGAAATAAACACATTCGTGAATCGATTTCACTGGCGACTTAAATATTAAATATCGAGAATAATTTGCAATTGAATGTAAAAACTTTAGTGTAGTGGAATAAGCATTCATTCCGTTACACTATTAAGTAACGCATACCATCGAAATGTCACAGTACTCCGCCAGCATAACTACTAAGAGGAGAAAATGCTTAATGGTATGTTTGGTTACGAGTAGGATATTCAGGTGGTAAATAATTGTGTTCATTTCATCCTCTAAACTCTTGTCTTATGCTACAACTTGAGAAATTTTCCCATTTCCATAGTAAAAAATTGGTTGACAATTTTAAATGACTTGATATATATTATCTTTTTGGGTATTCCTTTATATGCTAGACACGTTTATTTATATTCTAAATTTGGTGTTATCAGGACAGAAACTTTTTTTTATATTAGTTTGGGTTAGTGCCACTTATGTTAATTGAATGTTAATTGGCCCAAGGCCGTTGATATAAAATAAAAACATTTTTTGGGGTTTTAGGGTCAAGCTACTCTCATTTGATTTTCACTCTTTTCACCTTGTTTCTACGGCTTAAACGGCATCATTTTCCTACTGCCCATCAGGCTGAATTTGAACCACGTCACTGTTACCTGTGCTGCAAAAAATGGGGTCTTTTGGACACATGTCATTTAGCACCACGTGACATTTTCACCGATCCACGAAGTCTAAAATTTTCAATATCCGTTAGTCATTTCTAAGAAATTAGATCAAATATACTACGTTGTGCGCCATAAACTGCGAGCTATCAATCATACATCAAGTAAGTTTGATCTCTGCCACTAGATTTGCGATCAAATTTTGAAATAAGTAAATTTTTGCAGCCACCATTTAACTTACCCCAAAAAAATTAAATTATTTCTTTAATTAATAAAAGTTTGTAGAGGCGCTCGGGAATCGAACCCGAAACCACCGTTGTGGCACACCGCAACATATACTAACGTGATGTTAGACTTATGGAAATATTTCATCGAAAGCTTATAGACATGCAGGTTTTAGTTTGGGCTAGGATCTTTAGAGGGTTGTATTTGACGGGGAGTAGCCTACGTGGTGAGAAAGAATGTTTGTAATTCACTATCAAATACTTTAGATAAATCACAAAATACAGCTTGTATATTTTATTGTAGCATTATTGTGTTTAACCTTTGATCCACGGATACTACTGGAGGTAGGCAGGTTTAGCTCCCTTGAACCCCTCCTCTCCCGGGTACAAAATAAATTTTAAGGAACGTCACTTGAGCCATACCATTAAAGGTTTCAAATTTGTATTTTGTAATTAAAATTTTCATTAAATGCCTTAGATAAGACACAAAATACAGCTTTTAAATTTGTTACATTGTTATCTACGGATGATAGACACGTTGGATCATTGTATATGACTGTTGATCTATTAATGCTCTGATTTGTATGCTGATATCTATTCACTGAGCCTGAGCTCAACAACGAATTTTAGAACGACAAACAATGCATATGTTGATGAAGATGTTGATGCTATGGAAACTATTTTTGGATTAGGTCAACTACTGTGAAGTAATCAAACAAAGACAAATTCAGCCAAGCTAAAGAGCTGCTTTAGATTGGCTGCAATTGCTTGGTTTTGCTGTTTGTTTGGGTATGTTGGGTATTTGGCTTAATCAGGAAATAATTTAAACGTCATCATCTATGTACTATGTCTATGAAGACGATGTTTTCATTTCCAAAGCTGCAAGTCATTTGCAAACTGAATCTCAAAAAAATTATCCTCAAAAAGTAAACCAGATCCAGACACATAGGGAAGACGTATACAAGAAGAAATTAAGAGAATCCAACCCTGAAACCGACAAGGAAGATGATGCGGATTGAACTTTAGTAAAAACAAAGTCTGGTAGAAGAAATTTCCTCAAACAAGCGAGGCCAGCTCCAGTTCGAGGTACAAACTTAGACTTCGGAATGGAGGTCGCAAAGCCAGCAAAATCATACCTGTTTCTGTCTGGCCTCAACCCAGGAGCGACAGAAGAGCAGCTCCAAAAGCACCTCAAAGACACTTTGAATGTGGCATGCAAAGCATACAAAATTAAAACAAGAAAAGACAACTTCAAAAGTTCTTTCAAGTTAGAGGTCACAGCAGAAATAAAGGACACAGTGATGTCTCCTGAAATCTGGAGCAGAGGAATCATTTTAATTTTTTTTCTCCACCTACGATGCCGCCCACTATTGAGATAAAATCCAAATTCATAAGTGTAATCCAGCAGAATGTCTGCTCTCTAAGAAACAAAACTGAAGAGGTTGAGGTATTCTTGCAAAACAATAAAAACAATTACGATATACTGTGCTTTTCGGAGCACTTTTTGACAAGCGAAAAAATATCTACTCTACAACTTGCAGGCTATATATTAGCATCCCAATATTCGAGGAAAATCAGTATTCACGGTGGGGTGGCTGATTTCCTGAAAAATTAGATCAAGTGCATCGAGAGAGGGGAAATTGTGGACATGTCTGTGGAAATGTACTGTGAACTGGCAGCAGTGGAAATCCAGAACCTGAACCTTATTGTCGTCGAGGTGTACCGGCCCCCATCTGGTGATTTTAATATGTTTGTAGACTGTCTAAATGCTGTACTAGATGTGGTAACTGTCGATTTTAAATTTGTTGTGATTTTATGAGTGGATTTTGATATAAATGGTGTCAGAAAGCAAAATATCTCAGATCTGCCAAATTCTGATGGTTTCAGCCAACAGATCACAGAAAATACAAGGCAAAATGCATGCCTGGATAATATATTTGTAAATTTTGTAGATATGTTGACTTTTAGAACAAGTCTAGCAGACATTGTAGCATCGGACCACCGAGCACTACAACTCGATATAGCTATAGAGATAGTTAAGAGAATCAACGATCAAAGTAAGGTAATATGTCAACCCATATCTGACTTAGGCACAAGTAAGTTATTTCAAATTTTAAATAACACTGATTGGTCTTTTGTGAAAGCAATTGATATTAATGCAAATGATAGAGGCAACTGTCTAATGAACTTACTTATAGCAAATTTTAACAACTGTTTCCCTGTTAAAAGTATAAATGATAGAAAAAAACAAAAATGTCAGGTGGTACAATCCTTTTCTTAATGATATGAGAGAGCGCTTAGTATTTTTAAATGATCTCTTCAATTCAGCAAGGGTGCCTGAATTGGCAGTATAGACAGCAATACCGTAAAGCTGTCAGCGATGCAAAACTTAAGGCAAATTCTGATTTCTTGAACAACGCTAGAAATAAGGATAGCAAGTGATTATAGGGGAAGATCGAAGAAAGAGACAGCACCATATTTCGTCGGATGACTTTAATAATTTTTTTTGCAAATGTCGCTAAACAGTCTGCCACAAACTGACATTAAAACCGAACATTTTCTGCATGTTTTTAATAAAGCAGCTCAAGCTGATGTCTTCTCCTTCAGAGAAGTCGCGTACATAGAGGTCCGAGATACAATAAATAAACTAAAAACCAAACAAAGCAGAGACGTATATGGGTTTAATGTTCTGTTATTAAAGAAATTGAAGGAAACGTTGATTTTGCCACTCACTCATTTGTTAAACACGTGTGTCAGAGAGGGTTGTTTCCCTGATAGTTTTAAGAAACCTAAGGTAGTTCCTATATTCAAGAAGGGTGACTGTAATGATGCTGGTAATTATCGACCCATAGACCTGGTCCCTGTGCTCTCAAAAGTTTTTGAGTCTTTGCTAAAAATGCAACTTTGCTCTTATTTTGAGGAAAACAGTTTGTTTACTGAATCCCAGTTTGGGTTCAGATCTGGCAGGTCAACATCTGATGCTGTACTCTCACTATTGGAGTATGTTGTCCTGTAATGAAAACGTATTTAATTATTTTAATTAATTAGTTGAGCGCCACTTTGTAATGATTATATAGCTCATTCGCCAATTTGTAAGGATAGTTAATTTATTTAATTTAATTATGCATGAAAATAGGGCGTGAGTTAGGTTACTTCCTCTGTCGGTTAAATTTATAAAGGGCGCCAGAGCTTGCGGTAAATCAAAGAAATCAACTTAAAAACAAATTATATATTAACTATATGATTAAATTACAACTTATGGTACCATGTGCACTGCAGTTATCAATATAATTGAGATCAATATAATTAAAATTAGATTACAAATAATGCAATCAAATACAATTGATTACTGAAAATATAGTTTATAAACATTACTTGAAATACGGTTTATAAATAAGTTTGTTATGTGATGAAAATGAAATTAAATTTAGTATAAAAGATTAACAAATTTTGAATAAATAAATAAGATGTTTATACTGGTCTTTACAATTTTTGATTTTACTGACTTGTACCTATCTTGTCCAACCATCCTATAAGCATGCAACCGTATTGGGACCTTTACTGGGACCTGCTTCTGCCTATTTCTAAGTTAACTATCTCAAGGACGTCTTAGGACTTATAAGGTTCTCTCAGTATCGCCTCTCTCAACCGGTCCGGCACAATGACGTGGACAATAGCGGGCCATACACACAGAGGCTGATCTGCCGATTTGGAACGGCGCAGATCAAACTTGCATATTTATCTTTTAGTTAGTGGGGATTGCTCGCGCCAGATTTAACCGGAGCAGACTTGTTTGTCAGTTTACGCCGTACCAATGACATCCGTCGTCGATCATTAACAGACAGTTTTCGTGACTGGACTCTAGCGCTAGCTGAGGACCGGGCCCACCCATCCACCCTTACGTTCGTGTGAATGCAGTGGAATGTATTCGCGGAAACACATGCAAGCTGCTGTAGATCCACTATAATACGGCTTTTGCTAAATATATGCTGGTTTTTAGTTAGATAAAGAAAAATATATCGTAGAAAGTGCTGACAAAGTACGGGCACGTATTATTTCACTTTTCGCAAGGGGCTCAAGAAAAGGAAACTAACCAAGTGCTAACCAAAACTAACCCAAGACATGCCCAAAATCAAGAAAAAAACTGTTTAGAAATATAACCATAAAAAAAATTAAAAAAGCAACGGGGTTTGAACCCGGGCCGCCAAAGTGAGACCTAACCATCTAGACCTCTCGACCACGAGGGCTCTTGCGGCAAACTGATTGCATCGCGAAGACATGGAAGTCAAGTCAAACGTATGGGTGGATGGGTGTATGGGCGGGACAGTGGTCCTCTGCTAGCGCTAGAGTCTAATGTTTTCGTGCATATAGGTTTTAAAAGTTTTAAGTGTGATAACGTGGTCAACATGTCTTCTGAAGGTGTTGTTTTGTCAAAGAATTTTCTGCTTTTCTCATTGGAGTATCTTGTTTTGTAAGAGCATCTCCTACCAAATTTAACAACAAATACGTATTGATATCCATTCTTAAATAAGTTTTAAAATCATCTGGATCATTCTCCCTTAACTCTTTTAATTATGGCTCATTTTTTTTCTTAAACAAATAACTTTTAACCCACTTGGAACGTCTTTTTGTTACACTACTTTCTATTATTTGCATATTAAGAATCATTCCACAACACAGAGCCAGTTTAATTAGCAAGAAACATTTTCGAGACTACACTTGTTAACAACGCTTAAAAAAACCATGTGTGTAAAACTTTCGCGAAATCAAAATTCCACAGTTTCGGTTTAAGCCGCAGATAAATCTTCGGTTTTCGCCCACTAACGCGCGGTTTTGTATGCAACAGAGCGACAGGAAAGATCAAAAGTATTTGTGTTAGTGGACATAGCAATTTTTAAACTGTGACGCAAGAAACTGACAGATTTATCTGCGCCGTTCCAAACCGGCAGATCAACCTCTGTGTGTATGGCCCGCTAATGGTAGTTTTCCAGCAGTGTTCACATGAAAAAAATAATAACAAATCTTTAGACCAGTGTAAATCGCCAGTAAATTATATAGAGAAATATCCTGTGGATCTCAGTTGGACAATTACGATGGGAGGAAGTGATCAACAATTTGAAAATTTATTGATATTGGTATAATCGAAAATTTAAATTACTAATTTAAATTGGGCGAAAATTATAAACAACTACAGTTAAGCTAAAATTATAAATAACTACTGTTAAGCAAAAATTATCAATAGCTACTGTTACTCAAGATATTCCTCTTCCTTACTTTGAGACATGAAATTCAAAGGAAAATTATGCAACTTGTTTTAAAACAGTGACTCTCGGCAAATTTAAACAAAAGATAATTTAATTTTTATGATAAATATGAAAATCGTATAAATGAGTCTTATTATAACTCAAAATAAGTAATTTCTATTACTTTTCTTTAATATGGCCCTTGGCACATAAACGATAATTGAAAAACCAGAAAAATCGAGGTACAACCTCTCTTTACATCGAGTCTTATGACTCCAAATAAGTAATTTCTATTACTTAAGCTATATATATGGCCCTTGGCACATAAACGGTAATTGAAAGTAAATTACGTCTCAATTAATTAAAAATAAAAACGAGGTAATCTCTAACTCGCCTTGAGAGATAAATTAAGATAAAAGATAAAGAGAAAAACAAGTAAATTCACATATGTTAGTCAACCCCTCATAAATGTAAATTAATGTCGATACATCATTGTTGAAACGTGATTGGTGTTACAAACTCAACTGAAATATTAATGAAATAAGCATGAAAAACAACTATGATCAACAATACTACAAAGGAAAATCCAGAGAAATTCTACTCAAATTCAATTAACTACCTTTTACAGGAATATATAAAATTCGCTCCGAGAATCTCCCAAGTAATACTGTTCAATTTAAATGAAAATATGTAAAATCATATGTATGACCACTAAACGATGAAATAATTACGTTCTCTATATATTTGGATTAAACCATTATCAAATTACACGAATTTGACCAATAAGATACGCACTTACAGGCTCGACCGTTACCACCAAGATGACCCACCTTCGTTTCAAAATTTTGTACGTTCTACCTATTTCGATTTTCAATGCTCTCATTGGGCAATTTAAACTATGTGACAACCGCTATCGGAAACCCTGCGTCAAACTAAGGAAACACTCAACAGACCCTAAATGTAGCAATCTATTGTAGATTTCATGCCAGAATTACAGGTATTGAACAACGCACTACGTCCTTATACGAGATAAGCCCGTTTCCGAACAGATGACATTCACTCAACAAAGAAATCTGTAATTACACGAATTCGCGGATTATGGATATAAATCTGCGTACCTGTTCTCCTTAAATAGTTAATTGTGCGAAATATATTCCTTCACAGATAGGTGTCACTGCCGATCAATATACTGAACATTGAAAACCATTGATTGACTTTAGTGGAGCGGAATAGATTGATATATAATAACTTATATTCCATTACAGTGGAGGACTTTGAGGGGGGTCAGTACATAAGAGCAATCCTGTGTGACCTCTCCAAAGCCTTCGACTGCATATCCCATGAGATATTGCTTGTAAAGCTGAAGTATTATGGACTGAATGCGCGGAACCTTGGGCCGATGGAGAGCTACTTGATGGGACGCACTCAGCAAACTTTTGCTGCGGGGGGGTTCTCGGGTGTGCTGGATGTCAGACATGGTGTACCGCAAGGATCCATCTTGGGACCCCTGTTGTTTTTAATTTACATAAATGACCTGGAAGCAGCTACAAGTAATAAACTTACTACCTTTGCTGATGACACCACAGCAATGACAAAGCACACTGAGAAGCCCGCCTTGTTGTGGGACATGCAGAATATAGAGAGTAGTTTGATGGATTGCTTCATGGGTAACAGATTGTCCCTTAACATAAGCAAAACAGAAAAAAATATATTTGGTCTAAGAGGAGCGACACCTAGCGAGGATAGTGGAAGTGAGAGTGTTAGGCTTCTGGGGGAATATTTGGACAGGACCCTTATCTTCATTGGGCACATAGATTAGTTATCAAGTAAACTATCAACCTCAATTTTTCTTCTAAAAAATCTCAAAAACCGTTGGAAACGACGTGGTCTTAATGACTCTCTTTTCTAATCACACTGTAACTATGCACTGACTGTCTGGGGACATGGGCCACAGACAAGTAGGATATTTAAGTTGCAGAGACGGGCAGTTAGGGTAGTAAAAGGTCCTCGTTACAGAGAAGAGGTTAGGGATGCATTTGTAAACTTAAATATTCTAACATTACCGTCTAAGTATATATTGGCTTTTCTCACTTATGTGAAGAGAAATCTAGGTAGCTACACTTTTCATCATGACCAACATAGTTATGATACGAGAAATAGATGTAACATCAACACAAGTGTAAGACTGAGAAGGTCATGTATTGGCACCAGGCTTGGACCAAATATGCTCAATAAACTTCCTCAACATATTAGGGATTTAAATGAAAAAACTTTTATAGTAACTGTAAAAAAAATATTTATTTTATGATGTACAAGAATTTTTAAATAAGTCAATAATTTTTTAGGATGAGGTAGTGTTAAATAGGTGTCAATGATTCCTGCCACCAAAATGTTCTATGCTAACTATGTGTTGTGATCTATATTTTATTTTTGACTTGTGTAAGAAATTTACAGTTTTACTGACATCAATCCATTTAATTTCACTACTACAGACTATAGGGTAACGTTTTTATAATTTTATAACGCGCAAGTACATCGATGTGTAAAGTGTTACGAATTGACAGTCGTACCCAAAATTCTGAAGGTTTTTGTTTTGTATAATCTCTCTCTCTCTCTCTCACTCTCAAACCTAAGATGGTGGTAAGTGCTATTAAGTAAAGCATGCCATCGAAATGTCACAGTACCCCGCCAGCATAACTACTAAGACGGGAAAGTACTTAGTGGTAAGTTTGGTTACGTGCAGGATATTCAGGTGGTTAATAATTGTTTTCGTCATTTCATCCTCTAAACTCCTGTCTTGTGCTACAACTTGAGAAATTTTCCTATTTCCATAGTTCCACCCTCTTGTAAAAAATTTTGTTGACAATTGTAAATTATTTGATAAATATTATATATGGTTATTCCTTTATATGTTACACACGTTTTCTTATATTCTAAACAGTTTATAACGTTTAAGTACATCGATGTGTAAAGTGTACCCTAAATTCTGAAGGTTTTTGTTTTGAATACTCGATCTCAACAAAAATATCAGTTTTCTATGAGCATCCATATTAATAGAATCGATGCATGCGAAAAGTAGAATCACCGAACGATCCGACGATTTATCAGCGTCATTTTGAATGCAAATAAATCCCCCAAAAATGATTTCGGCGCGTTTTACCGATGCTAATACGATTTGCGCTCGCTGTCAATTAACGCACAAAACGAAGTGCCGACGTGGCGATAACGTTTTACAATAACAGGCGATTAACGGGAAATTCTAAATGATTTTTTATTGGGACGGCGAGGTGCAAATGGCGAAATTATTAATAGAGGCACGTTGTGGAAACATTCGAATTACGCGCTGAAAAAATGAGAAATAATTATTATGACGTCGATGCGGCAGCGCTGCGTTATTGAAATTGATCAACTCGTGCCCTTAATCCCTTTAGATATTTCGACATCTGGTTTTGCATGGAAATCATTTATCACAGTTAATTGAAATATCAACATATTAATCGTAATTTCAACTTAATTATTTATATATTTGAAAACAAGCAGATGTTGACCAAATATTTGTGAAGTTTTTAAACAAATCATATATAACTTTAAAATCTACTGAATCGTATTGAAAAATTCAACGAGCAACCGAAACCACTTGAAGCGTCAAGCGAGTCTTTGTCAAATTAGAGTCGTGCTAATCGTGAATAATAAAGTGAATAATAAATCGTTCTCTGTTTGTCGTGAACATCAATTCGCTTGATGGCCTTTTCAATTATTCACCCGATTATTACCGGATGTTAATTGATATTGTGTAATTATTATTTGCGGCTTGTAAACTCCACATGGAAGCTTCACTATTTTGACACGGCTAATTATTTAGATAGTCGAGGCTTCGTTCGGTCGAATTCTAGACGTTCTCTATCCTTTTAAGATTCTAAATATAGTGGCATTACTTTGATTAAAGGACGGCGCGGACGTTGAGAAATTATCAATGGACTCTAAATGGTATTGCTACGTTAGTCCAGGTCATTTTTGCCTGGAGTTTACAAAGCATTCCTCTTTTAATTTGTTTTTCTTTTCTTTTACTTTGTTTTCATTTTATTTTGCTTTTGTTACATTTTATTTCAGTTGGTTCCATTGTTTTTAATTTATTTAGCTTTTCTTTCTCTACTAAGACTTTAACTTTTACTTTAAACCAGAGAAATCTTGATGAACGACTTAGACTCTGATCTAAATACATGACGATGATTAGCATTAGTCGACTGATCTAAATCCTTCAAGATGATCAGCAGCCGAAACCACTTCCTAAAGCCTTGAAAAAGATCAGCATTAGCTGAACTCTTTGTCTAAATCCTTGCATATGATCTGCATTTGCCAAAACTTGGTTTAAATCTCAGAATATGACCAACGTTAGCCGAAACCTGGCCTAGAGCAGACATCTTTGATTAAATCCTTAAGAATCGTCAGCATTAGCCGAAACCTGGCCTAAATCCCTGAAGAAAGCCAGCATTACCTGAAGATGTCATCATCACCATCATCATAAATCTGTTTGCGTTCTCTGTTGAACATAGGCCACCCCTAACTGGACCCATGTCCTCCTGGTATTGGCTTTCTGCATCCAATCTCTACCAGCGGTACTCTTAATATCATCCACACATCTCATAGGTGGTCTTCCTTGTGGACGCTTATGTGGCCTCGGTCGCCATTGTAAGACTCTCTTTGTCCATCTATTATCCTTGAGTCGTGCTATATATGGCATTTTAAGCTGCATATTCTTTCAATCACATCTGACACCTTCGTTTTTTGCCGTACCCATTCAGTCATATTCCCAACATACTTATTTCCATGGCTCTTTGTGCAGTCCAAAACCTAGATGTTGATTTGGCAGTTAGTGTTATTGTCTCTGTCCGTACGTAAACACCGGTAGTACCCACTGATCGAAGACTTTCGCTTTCATGTACATAGGAATTGTTTTGCTCTTAACGGTATCTTTAAGTTTACCAAACGCTATTCGGGGGCTTACCTCAGCTGTCTGGTTATCTTTACCCAACATGATCTTGTGACTCAGGTAAATGTAGTGTTCTACTTTCTCCACGGGCAACTGCTCGTTTTCTGTTGGAATATTGGTCAATATTTTGGTTTTCCCCATGTTCAATCGCATCCCTACTTTGGCCGACTCTTCTCTTAGACTCTCCATCATATTGGTCAGCTCTTCCAGTGTTTCCGCAATAAGTACCACATCATATGCAAATCTCAGGTGGTTGAGTCGTTCACCATCCATATTAATTCCCTTATCTGTCCAAGCAAATCGCTTAAAGATATTCTCAAGTGCTAAAGTGAAATGCTTCGGAGTGATGGTATCCCCCTTGTCTAACAGGGCTTTAGTTTGCGTGGAAAGCTTACTCTCTCGAGGGAAGATGTCATACATGAGCCGAAAGTTAAATGATATGGGCTACATACTTGATACTTTAGGAGGACACCCAGGGAGTACCGCACCCAAATGCGTATATGCTTTGGAAACTTAATCTAGAAGTAGCCTCTCCAAAGTTGGACTTGGCTGCCAGATTAAGGTTCGAGTTGCAGTTTTGACATCATGTGGGTATATGGTCACTGGATGAACGGTGCGAGACAAAATCTGTCGTAAGTTTGCTTTGTATGCTTACAGAACATTTTTCATGTTCAAAGTAGGTGTAAAGCACAGCTATCAGATCAGCTTCCGTACAGCGAAACAGACAGCAAAACAGCAAAAAGGCAACAAAAACAGCAAAACGGACAACAAACACAGCAAAACACAGCAAGTCCTGTTTTTCTGTCTGTTTTCCAGTTTTTATTGTCTTTTTGCTGTCTGTTTTACTGTCTGTTTTGCTGTTTTTATTGTATTTTTGCTGTTTTGATGCCTGTTTTGCTGTTTTTGCGAAAGGGCGGGAGCTGATCTGATAGCTGTATGAACACATACTGTTCAAGTTCCAACTTAAAGTTCACATTATATTTTTAGATTATACGGAAAATACCTGTTTTTGAAATAGTGACAGATCAAAATTGAGTCATTTGCAACTCAGGCGGGAGGTAAATTCTAAACGGCTTAACTTAGAACGAAAGGGTTTACACTTTCGGTTTTTAGGTTTTCATAATCTATCATCTGGCAACAACCTTAAAAACAAATATCCTGTAACGGAATATTAGCTTATTCCGCTCCACTAAATTCAGTTTAATTACGAATGATTTTCGATGTTTGGTATATGAATCGCCAGTGACATCTATTCGTGAATGGGTATATTTTGTGCAACTAATTATTTAAGAAGCACAGGTACGCTGGATTCTACCTCCAATTTGCGGATTTGTTTCACTATAGCTTACTATATTGAGTAGTGACATCTATTCGGAAACCGGCTTATCTCATGTAGTTGGCAATTGGAGAGCGTAGTACGCTATTTAATACCTGCAATTTATGAATTTAATTTACTATAGATCACTATATTTAGTATATATTGAGTATTTCTTTGGTTTGTCGCCGGGTGCCCTATAGGGGTAGTCACATGGTATAAATCATCCAATTAAAACATCGAAAATCATAATAGGTTGAACGTCTTGAATTTTGAAACAAGGTCGTTTTATCTTGGTGGCGACGCTTGACTGGGTAAGTGCTTATATTTAATCTTGAAATATTTTATTCATCTTGCAATATATTTCACTGATTTTTTCATTTTTAAATACATAATTAATAATTGTTGCTGATTCGCTTAATCATATTCTGCTAAAGCAAGAATTTAGCATTTTTATATTAGACTTTCAATTAACTTACAACTTCAATAATCTTAATTTTTTTGTAGTGACCGTTGGGTTAAGATACCGATTTGTTGGTGGATAATTGCGTATCTCATTAGTCAAATTCATGTAATTTGATAATGGTTTAGTCCAAATTTACAGAGAACGTAATTATTTCATCGTTTAGCGGTCACGCACAGTATTTTACGTATTTCCATTTAAATTGAACAGTATTATTTGGGGAATTCTCAGAGTGTATTCTATATATTCCTGCAAAGGTAGTAAATTGAATTTTTAGTAGAATTTCTCTGAATTTTCCCTCATAGTATTGTTAATATTTTTTCTTTTCAGGCTTATTTCATTAAAATTTCAGTTTATATTTGTAACATCAAGCATACAATTATTAGCACTTGCCCTGTCGCGTCTCAACACTGATGTATCGACATTAATTTACATTTATGAGAGGTTAAGCTCACATGTGTAAATTTACCTGGTTTTTTCTTTCTCTTTTATCTAAATTCCTATCTCAACGCGAGATAGAGATTACTTTATCTTTATCTTTAATTAATCGAGGCGTAATTACGCTCAATTATCGTTTATGTGCCAAGGGCCATATATATAAAAAAAAGTAATAGAAATTACTTATTTGGAGTTATAAGACTCGTTTATAGAGAGGTTGTACCTCTATTTTTTCTATTTATCATTAAATTCAAGTTATTTTTTATTTAGATTTGCCGAGAAGCGGAGACAGTGGCTGTTTGGAACGTAGTCCCATCATTTTCTCTTGATTTTCATATCTTAGAGTAAATAAAAAGAATATCTTGAGTAACAGTAATTATTTATGATTTTTGCTTAACAGCAGTAATTTATAATTTTTGCTCAACTTAAAATTGTAATTTAAGTTTCTGATTATACCTGCTTTAACCAGTAAATTTTCAAATGGTTGATTACTTCTTCCTGTGTAATAGGCTAACTGAGGTCCACAGGATATCTCCCTGAATAATTTTTTAATTAGCGATATACATTGGTCTAAAACTAGGTTATTAATTTTGTTGCATGTATCCAACGTTGGCTAAAAACACCTCGTGCTTGGTAAGTAGGAGGTGTTCGTCCACGTCGCTGTAGCAGACCTGTAGAGGGAGCTGACACTAGGTCAACCTTTAAGTCCTGGATTAATCCGGCCATTCTAACGGACGTCTACGCTCTGTCAACAAGGTTTTATTGTCTGACCTAAAAGCCATAAAACCTCTCTGTTTGCATCGCTATTCATAACTTTATAGAATAATTGCCCGTCTGTCACTACTTAATACAACTAAAAGTCTAAAATCATTAACTATGTTAATAAGCCTTCTGTTATTACCCTGCACACACACATATACTTGCAAAGGCAACATTTAATTTTACTCCAATTAAGCTAAATGCCATTAATATTATTAGTATTATTATTATTAAAGGTGTTTGCGTATAATGTATACAACGATCGCGATAAACACGCACAGGAATTTTGTTTACCCGGAAAAATAATGGGTAAGGAAAGGTGATTGTTGACTTTTTGCTTTTGCGGCGATTCGATGCGGGAATTAATTAGAAATGTGAATATTTAGGGTTTATTGAATAAATTGTTCATGGCTTCCAAAGGGTGCCTTATATTATATTAAAAACCAAACCAACATCGTGTGTATGGGATCTGGTCTATTTAGAAATCTGAGAGGCAAGGAGAATCTGCGCCATCGGGACAAATACAATAATATTGTAAACTACTAAATAATTATCGCCCTGTCCATAGTTTGAATCTGAACCTAAACAGTATTATGTAAACATACAAAGCAAAATTATAAATAATTCAAGTGATAATGCAAGGCTCAACACATTTTCTAATATAAACTCGTGAACGGACCCTCATTCTGGCAGACGTTATCTCACGCCAAATCCGTTCTTTCAGTGAGCATATGCCTATTATACATGTGCTAAACCTGTAACCCGAACCTTAACTGGTGCTGTAATCTTTGGTTAAGTCCCGCAAACCTAAACTCCTGCCCCAGTGCCTATATGCAATTAATCTTGTGATAGCCCCCCTTGAGTTCTCCTGTTCAAGTAACAAAGTCGAATCCATCTAGTATCTGAATACTTGGTACTCAAGTTAAATTAATCTACTATTAAATCAGTCGAGACGCTAAAGTAATACCTAAATTATTAAGCAGCCGGTACTGAGTCTAAAGGAGATAGAACATCTTCTTCTTCTTCTTCAAGTGCCTATTCGTTCCGAATATTGGCGATCATCCTGGATATGATGACTTTGTTCACGGCTGCTCTAAATAGTTCAGTAGTAGTTTTAGAGAACCAGGTTCTTAAGTTTTTAAGCCATGATATTCTCCTTCTTCCTAGTGGGCTTCTGCCATAAACTTTCCCTTGGAGAACGGACTTTAAAAGGTGATATTTGCTTTCGTTCCTCAAAATATGTCCGAAATAGTCAAGCTTTCTTCTCTTGATGGTGTTCATTACTTCCAAGTCCTTCTTCATTCTCTCCATCACTGCCTTGTTGGCCACTCTGTCCACCCATGAGGCTTCGAGTCTTCTTTGTGTTGTCTCGGTTAATGTCCATGACTCCATCCCATAGAAAAGAATCGAGAAAACATAGCATCGAAGGAGTCTGATTTTGATGTCGATGTTGAGGTTGTGACTTTTAAACAGTTTAG
The DNA here is from genome assembly GCA_016904865.1 of Pissodes strobi. Lineage (NCBI taxonomy): Eukaryota > Metazoa > Arthropoda > Insecta > Coleoptera > Curculionidae > Pissodes > Pissodes strobi. The sequence goes on from MU184496.1 coordinate 80,385, forward strand.
CCATTTGGTTGAAGGCGGCCCTTGCTTTCTCTATTCTACACCTGATCTCCTGTGAGTGGTCCCAATTATCATTGATCATGGTGCCCAGATAGGTGAACTGTGTTACTCTGTATATTGGTGTGTTGTTGATCGTTAAGCCGTATCTTCCACCAGTTTCTCTACTGATTACCATGAATTTGGTTTTACTAATGTTAATTTCTAAGCCATAGTTACTGCTGACGTCTTTTATTTTGTTCATTAGTTCTTGTAAGTTGTTAATGTTGTCAGTGAAAACCACAGTATCATCTGCGTACCGGATGTTGTTCATTCGTTCTCCATTCAGCAAAATTCCTATGTCGGTATTCTTAAGGGCCTCTTTAAAGATTTCCTCCCAGTAGAGATTAAATATGAGTGGTGACAGGATACAGCCCTGCCTAACTTCTCGAAGAACGTTTACTGTGTTGATTTGCTCTTCCATACTAATTATTTTAATAGTAGCTGATTGATTCCAGTAAAGGTTTCGGATGATCCCTAGATCTTTATCATCCATCCCCGTATTCATGAAGACGTCTATCATCTTTTCGTGTTTTATTTTATCGAACGCCTTCTAGTAGTATATAAAAGAGGCAAAAATATCACAGTTCATATCCCTACAGCGCTGGAACAATACTTGTAGATAGAAAAGTGCATCTCTTGTACCCATGGCCTTCATAATTCCAAATTGTGTATGTGATACTCTTTCCTCGCAGATCCTATAGATTCTTCGATGAATGAATTTGAGGAACAGCTTTAGCATGTGACTCATAAGACTAATTGTTCTGTAGTCACCATATGCTTTGGCTCCCTGTTTCTTTGGTAGCATTATAAATTCAGAGATAAGCCATTCTTTTGGAATGTTCCCAGTATTGTAGATGTTATTAAAAATGCCAGTCAGGAATGTGATGGACTCATCGTCAAGAAGTCTGAGGAATTCCGAATGTACTCCATGCGGCCCTGAAGCCTTGCCTTCCCTTAGAGTATTAATGGCAGCTCTAACTTCCTCTCTCATGATCTCAGGTCCCGGCTCAGCCTGAATGGGGGTGGTCTCCTCTCTCATCAAAAAACAACTGTTCTTTAAACTTCTTCCAATTTTCTTTAATATCTTCTCTATCCACAATCAACTCTCCTGCATCATTTACAAGTTTTCCCACACTTTTCTTTTTGAACTTTCCTGTAACTTCTCTCACCTTCCTATGTATATTGAACTCATCGAATCTACTTTGCAGAACTTCTATTTCTTGGCATTTCTCATCCAATTCTTTTTGTTTGGCCTCTAGAATTTTCCTCTGTATGTCCCTTTGTATGCTTTTGTGTGTTGAGGAACTGTTCTTTTGTTTTCTCCGTTCTTCCATGAGTAACAACATTTCTTCTGTTATCCATGATTTATGTTTCGCTCCATCATTCTTCAGGTACCTATCTTTGAAATTAGTTGTTGTTTCAGCACGTATCATTATTTGTTCTTCTGTGTTATCAGTCTCCTCCGCAATCAGTCTGTATTTGTCGTTGATGTCCTTCTTTACTTGGTTCCTTACTGTGTCGTTCTTAAGTTTCCTAAGATTACATTTTGGTTGTTTTGTTTTATGTATAATCTTAAATTTTGTCCTATATTCTCCGACAAGTGGATTGTGGTCCGACTGTATGTCTGCACCCTGGTATGTTTCACGCTTGTGAAGCTGTTTCTATATCTTCGACTTATTAAGATATAATCTATCTGGTTTCGGATGATATGGTCTTTTCCGTCGTCTCTGGGAGAAGTCCAGGTGTATAGTCGTCTGTCTGGTAACTCATAGAAGGTGTTTGTTATTACTAAGTCATGTTCGGATGCAAATACACTAAGAGTTTCCCCCCTTACGTTTCTCACGCCAAGCCCGTGAGGTCCAATGTGTTTCCCTTGCCTATTTTGGCATTGAAGTCATCCATTAAGGATAAGGATTTCTTGTTTAGGGAGTTACTTTATAAGATCTTTAATCTGAGAGTAAAATTCTTCTACTTCCTCCTCACTGTGATCAGTGGTAGGTTCATATACCTGTATTAAGTTGGTGTTCACTGGCGATGTATTCAATTGTAGGCGCATGACTCTTTCGTTCATAGGCACAAAATTAGTGATGTGTCTAGCAACATCCTTTCTGATAATCAATCACACTCTGTGTTCGTACCTTCCATTAGTTGTACCGGAATAGTACACTCTATAACTCTCCATGTCGTAGTAGCCGGAGCCGGGCTATCTCATCTCACTCACTTCCATGATTTATGTATTCAATCTTCTCATTTCCAACAGCGCATTCTGAATTTTACAAGCTCGGGTCATTGTCTTCACATTCCATGTGCATATTCTGACCAAGATCCACAAGCAATTCAAGTATACCTCAAACGAAAAAACATGCGCATTACAATTATCGAGTAAAGTGTAAATTCAATAAGTTTTTTGTCAGACTTGTTATCGTTCTTACTTGAATGCATTTTTTATCATAGCTTCTTACCGGTATAGACCTATCCTACCTAGGCTACATAATCCCTCGGCATTCTGCAGTGCAACAATCAACATCTAGCGCGACCAGGCTAAAATTCTAGTCGGATACCGACATGAAGACCATAAATTCGTGACAACATTTCATGTTGATACTTATAGTATCATGATCAACCTGCCTGAAATCCGACTAATAATAAAAACCTCACTCACACTCACCACCAAGGAAGGATGGGAGAGTGAAAAGATGAGTCTTCCTGATGAGGCTCTGATAAGCTATATCTATGGATCGTGTGTAGCTGAAGTATATTTTTCGCATGCAGGAATGTGCCTGGATTCTCCAGGCGGGCGTAAAGGCAGGAATGGAAGCTCGACGTATAAGCTTCTTGTTCAGAAGGGTAGAGAGGCTCCGGAAAAATTTGCAAGTTGGACTGCTAGGGATTCCTGGACACATCAGGATACTAAGGCATGAAAAGGTAAACTAGCTTGTCAGGTAAGAGCTAAAGATTGAAGTATCGGACCCATGTCATTCGTAGGGATGGATCATAATGCTACACCACTAAGTTCTCTTTGATAAGTGGGGCTCTTATTAGAACAAAAACAACTTTACTTAGTTACAAAAATTACAATCATTTCTTGTTACTATAAACTCATATTGATAGACCTTCTAGATTACAAGAGAATTATTTTTTTCTGTATGGAAGCCTAAAGACACCATAATGGTCATAATCTACTATGAGAGCGTCATCATGTATACTATATCATATAAAAAATATATATACCTAAATACATTACGCATTCATACATTGAAACAAACCGATTCGTTTGATTGTAGCTTTTGTTTGCTTTTTCTTTATAACCAATCGCTAATGCAATTGGTTCGGATATTGAGCGGCCGCATAGAAAGCATTTAGTTTTTAGTTCAGCCTTAAAACTTTTAAGGCTGGTTGATTATTTATTGCAAATATTTATTGATACGATGAGAGGGCTTTATGTCCCTAAGGATAGTCTATAATGTGTAAACTTCATTATTCACCATTTTTAAACAAACAATACTGATGCTACAAATCGACTTTTGTCACGGTCTCTCTCCTCTTCATAAAAAGATGAATGCCATAAACTCAAAATTCACACTAATTACGAGCCATCCACCTTGACACCCAAACCCTTTCATACATCATAAAACCGAAGACATGGTTGGTCGCCTTCCCGCTTTGAAGATCCTTTCGGATCCTTTCCAAACCCACCCTTACCGTTTCATCGCGGTGCATTTGGCCTCAACTGCCAGGTTAAACGCTTTATTTTTAGCTCTTCGTGCTTACGGCTTTTTAAGGCCTTGTTAGACGGTCGGTTAGACACCCTCCGGTTTACGATCACATAATTAGTGCCAAGGTTTTGCTAAGGAATGTTTCTGGCTTGTTATGGTGCAAATCACGTATATGGAAAAAAAATTGACTTTTTAATTCTAGTATATACTATTTGGTCATATTGAAACATACAGGGCTAGAGGATCTATGTTCTAATGTAAAAAGTGTTTATGTTAATAATTTAATATAAATATTTTATATTACATTGAATTGTTGGTAAACAAATATATTTGGTGGATGAAAGGTGTTTTTTATCTCTCCCAGTGACCGAAGGTTGATGAATCAGCCATCTATCTCTACTACCTAGAATATTTACATTTTTTAATAGGTTTAAAAAATAAAATAATATATAGGGATCCTTGATTCGAAGCCCATCTAGTTTCATTAAATTCAACTCTGGAAACCCTGTATAAACATAATATACAGAAATTCTTCCTTCCGTCTACATTCAGGAATCTAAAATTAGATTCATATTCAAATATCTAATTTTGCCAAAATAAGAAGGGCGTCAATGGTTGACAATGGACGTAGTAAAGGTCTGGATTAACACGTAAAAGCGTTTATCTCGCCGTCAATCGGCGCCTTAGTAACTTCACCCTAAATAATGGCCCGAAGAAGATAAATAAGTAAAAATAGTATTACGATGTTATCGGGCCGGATATGGAACTTAAAACTGTTTTAACGGACTAGACGGTTTCGTTGGAAAATCTTAATCAGATTATGAGTCATTTAGTTGAAAGGGTCTATATTATGTTAGTTCATCGGCAAGCAGAAGCAAAATAGGGAAACAGTAGGTCATGATTTTTCTTAGGTTGGCAGTAGTGCTGCCAACTTTTAAGATGGAAATTTCCTCGTTAACGGTCCCAAAAATGTTCCCCAACCAATATAATTACATCTTCCAAGAAGAGAAAGAAAAACGATTGTTTTATTGATTTCCTTGAAAGGATAAGTAGCTTTGGATTTTTCGATAGGAACTGTTGTAGATCAAGTGTCTTTTTATATACCTACATTTTCATACACTTCTTGTATTCGTGAAGTACTAAACTGAAGTGCGCTAAATATTAATAATATATACTCTATACCATAATATACTATACATATAATCTAACAGAATGATTTTAACATCAATAAAACTAGTCAAGTTTGGCAACACTTTAAGCAATCATTTTCTATTAGAAACGTTCACAACGTTGCAATGTTTTGAAAATGCCCCATTTTTATGTATCCATTTTGTGACCTTGTACGTGTCTCTATATGGTGTCCCCCGGACGACGTTAATCGGCTGATACAAGGCTCGTCATATGGGTACATGTAATTCAAAATCTAGTTAGGGCTAATGCCCGTAGAGTTGTGGAGAGTTTGGTGACGGTGAAATTATGTTCCCCGGATGACGTTAATCGGATGATACAGGGTCCATTAATTTCATATACCGTGGCTTAATTCGCCACTACTCTGCGGATATTCTCCTGACTACAAATATGGATGTGTGCTGTGTCACCCGGACGACGTTTATCGGCTGATACAGGTGGTACATGACGTGTCCATAGATCTACAGGTAAAATTATATTACTGATACAGCCAACATATCGATCTCCAAATTAGTAAGTCAAAATGCCGCGATCCACTCGAAGTCATCCAGCATTCCAATCTGAGGGAAGAATGGTACACAACGTTTCCATGTGTACTAATCCAAACTATATTACGCAAGATTTATACTTCCAATATTTTAATTTTACCTAACTCTATATTCTGGGGTACGGGTACGTAAGGGCTCGATCCCATTTTTCTTGTCGCAAAGGGCAGGTAAAATTTCGACTAGACTCAGAGATGACCGTAAATCGTTAAAATCTCTCCAAACAAGGCATGGCTAATTTGTGAGTTACATAATCAAAATTTCAAGTTTAAATTAAATAAAATTCAGGCAGTAGGGAATTTAATTAACTCATAAGACCAGTGGATTACTGACAAAAATGAAACAGATTTATTTACCTGGAGGGCTAGCTAATAGACTAAAGTTGTAAATCTCTTTGCAAGGAGACATCTGGCACGACAAATACAGTTAGATGTAATAAATTGTAGACAGATTGGCGATAATTGGGGCTTTTTACGAGAAGAACAGCACATATGATTTAAACCAAGTGTATAGTCAGATTTATTTAGTTAATTTGGAATTGATCAAGGATTTATATGTATCTGATTTATCTCAAATTGAGCATGTCAAGGTGAAACAGGACAATATGTGAGACTAAGCAAAATTTGGCATACAAAAGAGGACAACGCAGCTCTTGGTGATACCGCATATCTAAGATAATCATAATAATAATAATTTACTGATTACATGATAATCATCATAATCATAATTTATTGGTGCGACAATAGTCATGATAATCATAATTTATTGGTACCACAAAATATACATTTGCTCAAGTCAAAATAAAATACATAAAAATGCAAGAATTAAAAAGTATAAAATACATACAAATACGCAAGAATTGAAAAAATATAAAATACACTAAAATAGACACTATTTTAGTATAAATAAAAAACACCAAGAGCACTACATTGGAAACAGGTTAAAATTACGAGAAATTAAAATTAGATGCTCAGCCTTAAACAGTTATATATACTTTTATAAATGTAGAATAAGCGTAATTACAGCAGAGTTTTCACTACGGGTATAAAAAGAGCCTAATCCGATTAGAAAAGGGTAGGATAATCGACGGCCCATTTGCACGAATTCAGAGAGTATTGTTACCTAATGTTGACGTGTGTTGTATTTTGTGTCTGGGTAATATTTAAATTATTCCAATTGGCTTTGTAGGGCAAATGTACAATAACGATGCATCCCAGGTAGAAAGAAAAAATATATATAAAAATTACAAGGCAGGGCCCGTTGTTCCCCCTTGTGGTAGAAGATGATGACTGCATTTCAATCCTGTGAGATATCAGTTACCGTCCGCGTACCGAAAACACAAGTTTGTAGCAGTAAAGACTCGAAGATCTTTAAATTACGAGGCTGGACCCGTTGTGCTCCACTTGTCAGAGAAAAATATTGGGTTAGACACGTTGCGACCCCCCATACTGCCAGATCCTTTTAGAGTACGTTGCTCGCATATCGACTGCATTTTCCTGTCTCATTTTACCATTGAATTTGTAATTGTACGGTTATATTTCTTGCTGTGTTCTTGACTTATAATCTATTTATTTATTCATTTATTGTAACTGCTGCATTTTATTTTTACACTGTATTGTTTTAATTTCTGAAATATTTTATGTGAGAGATCTATTTTAGGTTAATTATCTTAGGTTAATTTTTATTATTTTTTCACCTCTTTATTGCTTTGGCATATCAATGATTAAAAGATCTTTCTGTCTCACCTTGTCCTAGATAATCTTTGTCTGGGGTAAACTTGTCCACTGTGCTTTGCGAATGTTGTAGTTACGTGTTCTCTTCTACATTAAGAAAACCCACCTGCGAGTGAGATGGCGTATTTTAAATATGTGACAAATAGATTAGTTGTTTGGCATCTAACGACTTTTATTTCTAGCATTAGGAAGGCAGTCTATTTTCAGGGCGGATTTAAAGTATTAGCTTAGAAAGACATAAAACTCAAGCAAGAGAGGTGGTCCTAGAAGGGTAGGTAATTATCAGTTTAATAGGGAAGAAACGTGTATCATACTCTATAACAACTACTACAAACGCGCTATCAACATATTGGTGTCTGGACTCTATTTTTCTGTTATTTTAGTTCTAACCCAAATAGAGCGTTACGCTTCGCGGCACGCCACCAAATCCAACGACGAAACAACAAAGTTTCCTCCATTACATATTCGCGCGCCCGAAACAACTTTCCGAAGAACTATTTACTCGTCCTGGCTCTTGTAAAATTAAACTAAATTCATAAATTCAATTTCCGGTGTAAGCACGTTCGGATCCTCGTAAATTTCCAGCGGTATATACATAACATTTAAAACTTTGTGCTGAATATGATTTAAATGCGTTTTATTTCTATCAGAAGCTAATATTTGCCTCAACTTTAACTTCGCCGGCGAAGTCGAACGTTTAACTTAAGTTTAACGGTCTATTACCGCTCGTTATGCCGAATATTGTTGGCGTTGCATAATTGTGTTAAGGCGGGAGTCTACCAGTTTTTTTAATTGAATTACTCAACAAAGCGTTGTTTGGATATTAATTTGCATTGTAAAAAAGTCCGGCACTGTTAGTTTTGATATGATTTACTACCGTTTTAAAAATGGTGGGAAGTAGATGTGAAATGAAGTTTCTACAACCCAATATTCGCAAATAATATATTTGGTTAGTCTTCTGGAATAAAATTTATAAAAATTCAAAGGGCATCCGACAATAGTTTTGTTACATGAAAAACAGCAAATTTTATTTTAGAGTTAATAAAAATAAGACACGTATAAGTTAAGTAAATATCCAAGTTTTCATTCTCGTCGGCCGTGAGGACCCTGGAAAGGGTTCTTCATCTACGGCATTTTCGTCCTCCGTTGTGGGTGATTTTTGCCGAAGAGGCTCTAGGCTCTCCACTACCACAATCCTTGGTACAGCGGCAAAATATCGTTTTCAGTAGGACCTCCGGTACTGGTGGATGTTCTATTGCAATTGGCCAGGGTGTCTCCTACGTATTTTCAACCCCACTCTTGAGGGGGCAACTCATTCCGGAGCCATTGCTGCACTTGGTGGTAGGTGCGCCATGAATGCTGCTTAGCTGCGCTCTCAGTTGGTGGGAGGGAGCTGATATCAGGCTTAATATTTGTCACTGACCTCATGAATGAATGATTGATTGCTGGTTGAGGGAGGTATGACTTGCTGATGCCCGATACCATTTGAGGAAGCACATCTCGGACTCTTCAACGTCGCCGCTAGTGGAAGAGAGGTTGCAAAAGGTAACTGCCACTTTCTTGATGGTTTGTGACTTTAAGTACAATTTTGAGAAGCCCACCTTGCTTTTCCTTAAAGTTGAAGATGTTGTGTCGCCAGCCAGCCAGTAAACGAATGGAAGAACAGGATGTGTTCAAATCCATGCTGCTGCATCACTTGGGTGGAAAGTGCCATTATTTTAGATTTCCCTTAGTCGGATTTTAACACCAGGATGTCTTGAGTGTGAGGAGTGGAAGCCATCAAAAGAACAGCGAGGTCTACATCCTCACCAACAACAGCCACAGAACTACAAGTGGATTGATCCGCAGCAGTCTTTACGATAAGAACGTCAGCATCATCGGTGGCCTGCAACCCATATTCATCAAGCTTTGCCTGTAGTAAGGAGTTGAACTGACTTTTGTCGGTAGGATTGGACAAAAAATATTCTTGTTTCACAGGTAAAATTGATGTGTTCCATGTTAAATTGATGTCACCCGACCTACTCAGTCTGTATCGTCGCATCTGTTCTCCTGATTTCGTACTGTTGGTTGAGTTCGAGTACCCATTAAATACTTCAGTGCGACTGATCCTAGGGTAGTGGTGGTTGACGTAGGTAATATATCCATCACGAATGGTAGCGACGGAGGCATTTTTTTGCCAAATTACTCTATGCACCTACGTCCACTACTATGTTCATCTGAGACAGCTGAACAGCCTTGTCGGTAGGCTCGAACATCATGTGAAGGACAGATTTGGCTGTCTTCCTCATCCCACTTTCGTTAAACAATGCCAAGGGAAATGGAGCCAACTCGTACTCCAAGAATTTCATCAAATCCTCCTCTGATCGTTTGCTTATACACATCCGGTGAAATAGCAATGTAGAGTCAACTGCAACCTTTTCATCGTAGATTTGTATCGATGAGTGCACGATCTTTGCGCGACAACTTGATGTTTGAGAATGACAAGTCCACTGCCTCTTTACCAATACCAATCATCGTAGCAATTTATTGTGGCATCTCCCACCACCTCACTTGCAATTGACATAATTTCACTGATTTGTGGGAAGGGAGGATATGTATCAAACCACTGACTCAGTTTGGCAATATCTGCTGTATCTCTACTCCTGCTGGCTTGTCCGAGGCCCTTGTGCTGTTCGCTTGACGTGAAGAGAACTCCGCAAAACTCTTCGAGGGAAGTACAGATCTTATGAGTTGCGCTCATACCAACTAACCACTTGCTGAGTACATTGTGTGAAACACCTCTGCCTCCTGTTATGCCTCCTCGGCTTTAAAATAATCGCATCAATGTGGTTTCAATTGTCATATCCGACCACACGCCTGACCAAAAGCGATCAGAGCCGCATAGTAGAGTAGCCGCCGGTGGTATTCGTCGGGTATCAACGTTGATGATAAATTCTCCATATCCTGAATATATAACTGGCTGGGCTTTGCGTAGGGGAAGTGTCCAGTCGCATGGAAGTATGGTACCATCTTCTTTACACAGGTCAGGTGCGCATCCCAAACACCGGATCTTTCTGCATATATATACTCTTTGAGGAGATAAACCATCTTGAAATACTGGATCCTCAGCTGAGATGTGGGTCCATTGGCTTTAAGCTGTTCCAACTTCTACCCATATTTTTCTTGGCCAACTGTTTGATGATTGGATTTCCCTTTAAAGCATTCAATGCGGGAAGCTCATCTAGGAAACCAGACAAAATTTCCGTGACAGTGGATTTCTCTTCTGCTGTAAGTTGGATTTGGTCAAGTATTTTGTTCGATAATGCCGTCGTTGCAAGAAAATGTCGTCTTACTGCTCTCGCAAATGCGTGACCCTGGAGTATTTTATCAACAGATAGAGGTGCGTAGGCGATACATAAAAATTCCTTCCAGCCATGAAATAGACTATCCTGCCCAAAAAGGCCATCAGTAAGTGGAACCCACCGAGACGTACTATACAGTTGGATATCTGAGAATCAAGAGGTGCAGCAGCGCTTTCCAGTATAGTGGCTGGTCAAAGGTGACGATTACTTTCGGGCTGGTACTTTCGTTGTCTTTGTGAGTTAGTTGGATCAACTGGCCGGCATAGTGCAAAGCCGTGTAGATGGTGTCGTAATTTGAGGGCGGCGCCTTGATTAAGGGTAGGAATATCACTCTAGTCTGTTCGCTGAAATCCCATGTTGTTATGGTCGTCATGTACCCTTTCCAGGCAGGGGATGTCCAGTTGTTTTGCAGCGAACCAGAGGGTGTCGAATGGTTGAGGATGAACCGTTTGTTGGGGTACGTCAATCCGTCTGACTACTATACTTTCAAGGCTACCTTGCTTCTGGAAGGTTTGCAGCGGAACAATGCCAAGTTCTCCAATGTCATGTGACCACGGCGTGTGCTTCAATCGATTGGAGGTGGTAACACTTCTGATTTCACCCATAGTACAAACATTGAAGTTAACATTGTCAAATACAAATTGATTCAACTAGATTGCAGATATTTCAAACTTTTGAGCTTCGTGATACGATGCGCAGAAGCCCAAATTGGCGGGGAGATCAATCAAGTGCTTTGATGCGTACTTGCTGTACAAGAGCAAGGAGAGGCTGCACAATAAGGGGCGATAAGAAGCTCCTTGGTCTGATAATCGCAATAATAACATTTCCCAGTGCAGCAAATTTTCTTTTCGTTTCTTCTATTCTCTTTGTCTTCCCCAGTAGAAGCAAGCCCCTGAAGAAAAAAGGTTACAGATTGAGGCAGAGTACCTGAATTCTTCAGGAAGTCGTCGCTGCGTGGTATACTTGACTTTGAATGTCTTGCTGTAGAATTTCCATAGCTTTAGCAACCTCTCCTCTTCTTAATTTTTGGCCCTGTTTTGATGCCATGCTGCACTAATCATTTTGTGTCCAGTGTCTCTAAAACATACCACGAGCGCATTGAATCTGTTGACCACTGGAGTGATCAGTATTCGGTCCTCATATTTCCTTTCCAACTCAGCCTTGATGGTTCGCCACTGGGGTTTGGCCCCTGTTACAACGCCCAGTATCTCATCTCGAGAGAACTGACAATCTGTGCTTTTCCATAGCTTGTGTGACATAGCTGTATTTGGGAATCTCAGCTTTCACTGTTGGGAAACTTATGGGCTTCACAAATTTGTGGTAGCAGTCTTTATGGTATGCTGTCCCCTCAGCAACAAGATCGTTAATGGAGGCAAGAACTTCGTCACTCCAGGAATCCTTCCTCATAGAACACACCTCTTTGATACGATGCTGAACAGTTAGAGTTTGAACTGAATATACAACTCTCCCCTTGTCCAAAGGACTTTTGGTTTTTTCCTTTATACATTGTGCACATAATAAACAATTATTTTTCTTAAGTTAAATTTGGGAACTGAAGACCTGAGCTGAGATGCCCCTGCTTCTTCCTTGGATGTGTCGTCCTTCCGTTCCTTACTTGCTTTAATAAGGCCCAGTATTCCCTTTTCTCTCACCTCAGAGACGTCCTTTCTTTCTTTAACGACGCAGACGTCCTCAACACACACAGGACACTTGGTTGAACTCATTGTGGATATACCTACAACAAAAGTTATCGCTTATAATCATGATACAATAGAAACAAGATATGCTAAATGGGAGCCATGACGTCATGTGGTTCGTCCACTTTCATAAAAACCACTTGTCATTTCTTTGTTAACACATTGACTGCCAGGATGAGTCGCGTGATGCGCAGTTGTTGCTTTGACGTAAATTACCGTCATGAACTACTGGTAATATATAATATTTATTTAAATGAGTAAATCATGTTTTTATACAAAAAACTGCTTTATATATTATTATGGTAAAATTATTGGACAATGTTTTCACTGCGGACGAGTAAAATGCAGACTTGAATTCAATATGTATGTACATGATATATCTTGACATATCTGAACTTCATGGGCGGTTAACAAACTAGCATGACGTTTCAATACGTAACGTCATGCAAGTTGTCACCGTACGCTCATGACAGCTTCTTGTGAAAAAAAAATGAAATTTTACGAAAAATTTTACAGTTGATGTAACTGTTGACCGGTTGGAGATATATTGGCATATATATTCTAAAGGGAATTAAATTCTCTACAACTTTCTAAAAGAGGCTGTTTTCCTCAGATGAATAGTTTAAACGATATGAAGGAATGTTTGATGAAAAATGTGAGGTACTTTTTTTTTCATTTTTTAATTTACACTTTTCCCGAGCGTGTTGCTCGCAAACGGTTGCGAATTCGAAAAAGGTATATGGAATGAAAGTTGTAGAGAATTTCATACGCTTCCATATCATATAAGAAAAAATCCGAACGATAGACGGTTTTTGTGATGTAAGCGAAAAACTCAAAAAAGTACCATTTTAAGAATAGTGGAAAGTATATGTGAAATGGGTTTCTGCATATATTGCAAGTCAGCAGTGACTGACTTGCAATATATAGTAATCTACTAAAAAGCATAAGCTACTAAACAAATATCACCCTGTCGCAAGTTTGAACTTAAACTTGGAGATTGTTATATAAACATTAAAGACAAACTATAAACAACGGGAGCAATCACCGGGAGCGACTTTGAACCTTATGCATGCAATGATCATCACTTTGTTTTATATAAATACGCTACCGAACCCTCAGTTCGGCAGACTTTAGTCTCACCTCCAGCTCCCAAGGTTAGTCACTTGACGACTGCCTTCTGGATTCTATCCGCTCCTAAAGTTAGTCATACGACTGCTTTAGGTTCCATTCCTTTCCTACCAAACCTGGTACCGGTTAGTCACTTGACGACTGCTAGGACCAGGGGTTGCACAATCTCCATAGTAAAGTCGTGACAAGAAGTTTGTCAGAGTGTTGAGAAAGTGTCTAAATAGTCAGTTAAAAAGTTTAGTGAAATCTCTTAGTGCTCTTAAATAAAACCCAACCCTTAAGAAAAACTATAAATTATAAGACAGTAAACAAAGACCTATAAACAGTACCTCAAATCGAGAAAACATGCGCACCGTCGTAATCGGGTATAATAGAATCTAATTTTTTCTGACCAATAATTATTGTTAAAGTTTTATCGTTAATACATAGATTAAAGGAAGCATTGAGACCCCGTCATTGTACTAATGGCGACGAGGCTCTTCTCTGAGAAGTTGTTCTTTAAATAAACGCGCTACCCCCTAAGCTACTCGTGACAATATTTAGTTGCGTTTTTATTAAATTATTTGGATAGTAATCTGGAATATAATGTATAGCATTTCAAAGGGCATCCAACAATATTTTAGTTAGGGTATTATGCCTCCGAATCATTGCCTTCTTCATTTCTCAAATGCTCTGATGCATGCCTGTTCCTTCTGTTTGAATTCCAATTAGCATATTTCGTCTTGAATAATCAACATAATATTGTTGGCATTGCATGTTAAGGCGAGAGTCTACCACTTGTTATTAATTTAACTACTTACGAGTTGCTCAAATATGAACTTGGTATCAAATAGTTAATTTGCATTGCGAAAAAGCCCGGCACGGTTAGTTTTGGTCTGATTAAGTACGATTTTAAGAATAGTGGAAAGTAGATGAGAAATGGGGTTTCTGCAACCCAATGTCTTCAAGGAAGACAAAATCGACCCCGAGACTTGCAATATACTTTAATTTATTTGGTTCGACAATATTTTAGTTAGGGTATATGCCTCCGAAATATTGCCTTCTTTATTTCTCAAATACTCTGCATGCCTTCTGTTTCAATTCTAATTAGCATCTTTTATTTTCGATAGTCAACAGGACTTTGCTTTGGTGATATTGATTTTCACGTATTGTTAGATAGTAATTATGTGAGGAGTCCAACCTTAACGAGAAAATTCTGCAACCGCAGTAAAACAGTTTCGAACTGCAGGCCCAGACTAGACTTCTATATGGAAAATTTACATTGATTTGTTTATTCAACGTACAAGCCTGCTCGTTCACTTTAAATCTGTAACATCACGAAACAAGCTAGTTTTAATATCATATTTTCCAAGTTTCTAATAATGTTATTTTTTCTGATAGCGATATTGCGTATAAATAACTATAAACCCTTTGCACGTGCCAGGTGAAAGCACACACTTCTCAACCGAATAGTACAAAACTCGCAACGCCCTGTCTTGGGAAGTAATTAGGCAATTTCTAATTGGAAAAAATATCGTCCCGAATTGAATAGTTCGTTCAGTGACACCTATTACCCTAATGCATTCGAAAAAAATCGATTACCGCGGACCATCACGTTAATTAATTTTCCGGCCTACACCTCAGGGAATCGTGGTGGCCTATAATTATTCAATTGTGAAATATATGATGGTGTCGGGTTATTTCAGAACGAAATAAGGATCCACGTATCGTTTGCCGTCGTCTGTGAATGTATGGCCACATCTAATCGAAATATATACGAAAGAAATAAAATATTATTTTCATCATCGTTGTCATGTGACCCGAAAGCTTTTTGGTTTATCAAAGTAAAAAATATATAATGACCTGCTTTTAGTCATTTGGATTTCTTCTCTAATAGCACACTCATTGCCTCATTTAGATAATAGGGCAAGTGGGTATAATGATCTTTTTCAATTTACCGAAATCACGTATCGTCGCGTTAGATCGGGCAAATGGATTCATCGAGAAATATTTTTGTGATGGGCGATCGGATCCATTTATCAGTCAAAATTGTCGTTCGCTGTATTATCGATTCGCTTATCTCCATTTTTATGATGAATATCTGATTTATTTAATAATACGTACGAGAATTGATGATGGTAATAAATGGTGCATAAACTATCATAGTTGAAATGATATATGGAAATAATTTGCCTTTTTAGTAAAATGTTAAATTACGAGTGGTTTATAGTAACGAATATTGAATCGATTTTAAACGACGTGAAATTAAATTTTAATTGCCTTAGGTTCACGTCCAACTTTTTTCCTAAAGAACACACACAATCAAGCATTTAAAGAAAGGTGTGTCATAAACCTTAAAATTATGCAAATACGGCAATTTAAGTTTGCCTCGTTATTATAATTCGTACTAATAATAGTATTATTTGAGGACCTAAAAATTTCAAAATGTCCGACACAAACCCTGCTGATGCTAATGGTCTCAGTCATTTGTTTTAACATATTCAATTCATATTTATTCTCTTCTAAAGCCGCAATATATAAATTTTTACAGTAACAATTTTTAAAAAATCAGAAGCAAATTGAATATTCAAACATTATTTATAGTCAAATAATAAACAAAACCCCGAACTGCTTGAAAAAATGGATCTATTTTGATTGCGGACCATTGAAAAGAAAAATGGGTGTCAAAATAATCAACATAATATGTATCTAATCCTATGTATCAAAATGTTCTGAAAATAAGCAGACAAAAAATAATTTTTCAAATTAATTTTGATAACAATTTTTAGAATTAAATTTCTACTGCAATAAAAATTATCATTAAACAGCAAATTTTGCAGGTTTTCAATTATTGTTGTTTGTATACATTATTGCAGTCGTACTCACTAGCACGCGCGGCAAGCGTGGTGTTTTATAGCTAATTTTTTGTCCATCATTTTTTTTTATGAAGAGTAAAATATAACCTTCAATCCTTGACGGTATCTCAGTTGCACATTAAGGCAGGACTCGGTACCCTAGGAAGACAGATAGTGCGAAGAATCACAAGGAATTACAGGGGAAATATACTAATATATATGCTAGTGGTATATTTGAATTGCGTAAGAAAATACAGGGATATAAATCGCAATTTAAACAGAACAAATATGTATGTAAAGAAGAAATAAAATATCACCTTGTTTAAAACCAAGACTATGCTTAAAACAGGTTAGAAAATCGCAGACAAAGAAGAAAAGACATATATTTCATTAAAAAGCTTATGGAAAATAGAAGAAAACTGTTAGAAAAGAGGAAAATAGCTCTACTATTCTCCTACTCCTAGAAATAAAAATTTTTTGTATACCTAAGTAATTTCGGGTAAAGCCCTAAGATAATATATCTTAATTTCATATCTAGAAATCGTGCCTTAAGCGAGAAAACAGCTACAAAAATAGTTAAACTATGCACTTATGAGTATAAGTTACTATTTCGTCACTAGTTTCAACACCTTCGAAGTTTCACTTGAGTCACTTATGTATGTGTGGAGACCTTGAACACGTAAAACAGTATGAAACTTGAACTGAACGACTAGAAAATGGAAACATAAAATCCACGACGCAAAGTTGAGTTTTAATTTCATGCTTTCAAATAGGCAACATTTTAACTTTAAAGTTACATTCATCAATATTAACAAAGCAAAGGAGGACAAATAAAAAAGGATAAGAAGTAGAAGTGGGAGAAATAATGAAAAACAATAGATATATGAATTGACTGAGACCGAAATTAAGGAAGCTTAATATGAATGAAATCTTAGGCCAGTATGGCAAAGAGGCAAATGGTAAAAATCACACAAAGTAATTACGTAAAAATAGGCAAACTAACCAAACAAAACAACCCCCGGGAAAATATCAGATGATGATTAGACACAAAAAAAACTAGTAAATAAAAAATAATGAAAGCGCTAAAAAATAAAAAAAAAAAAACAAAGATCTGGGTTATGTTGTAGAAATACTTACAATCTGTGAAAAAATTGTTTAAAATCAATAATTCAAGTTTTTTACCTACACTTCTCAGTAACATATATAAACTCCCCACCAAAATTCTGGCGAATAGGATTTAGTACATGCGACCACTTATTAACATCGGAGATCCTACAGAACAAGCAAATTGGTGAAGCATTTGTCGATTCTCAAAAGGATGTAAAAAGCTCTTTTAGCCGCATTGACAATATAGACCAAATGTTAGTATTAAGACAAGGACAACAATATTCTGTAATCAGGGACAGTCAAAATGAGAAGAATGAGGAATTGATTTTTAATAGACAGTATTTAAGATTTAAACTAGAAAAACAAATGTTAATATGAATTAATAAAGAAACAAAAACTATGACAAACGTAGATGAAAATACGACATTTACTACAAGATGAGAAATGGTGCAGTCAACAAATATCTATTTGAAACACGCTATTAAATTTCAAGAAAACCAAATTTGAGACTGAATAAAAACTTCATTATATATCAAATCGAACACAAATCAAGTAATTTTTATTTAGTATCAACTGTGATTCACGCAAATGCTATTTTGCTATTTCGTTACAATTTTTTTTTAAATTTTGAACTCGGTAGACAACGTGAGAAATTAATTAATAAAAAATAAAAGATTTTCCACAACATGCAGTATAATAAAACAACTTAATATATGAAAAAGTGGGAAATTAGATTTAGATATTCGCTCATAAAACAACACGGTGTTGATAAAATAAAAACAATCACGATTTACAAAAGCTTCAACCTATTAGAACTTCATCTTCATCTATAGGGCCTCTGTAACATCCTGTATAACCTACTTCTCGATACATCTGAGAACCAAAGAGGCATTAGTTGATACCCAAACATATTAGCTACAGAACGTTGAGATTCTCATGCCAAATAGTGTATCCGTTCTCCTAATATCCCAATTCCAATTTAGGATAGAATTTTAGAGCCCCACGTTGGGCGCCAAAAATTGCGACGCGCTTTTTGTGTATTTTAATTAAAGAGAAACGATAATAAGTGCTCGTGGAGCTATGAGGAGTTCCACAGAGATTTTAAAGTTCACTCATCGATTAGACCAGATATCAAATTCGTTTTAAACAATTCATCCGGTAGGTGGGAGCGCGATGCCTCGAAGCAAGCTGAACAGTGAGCGTGCAATTTTTGGCGCCTAACGTGGGGCTAATTTCAAAAGTAATAACCATCGAATTCCTGATTTTAGATTAACCACCATCCCAATCTTGTTATTTTACGAGGAAAATCCTGATTGTGAGCCAAGTAGAACCATTTATATGACTTAGAGGTGTGCTAGCCGTATTGATTTGTTTACGCTGATTTTTATAGGTGTGTATTGGCAATTTGCGTTGATTTATATTTACTATTGGAATTTTTTCTTAACTGCGTATATTTGAAGGTTCGTGCATTCGTGCGTCTCTTTTCTCCTCGCAGCAAACTGAATAATGCCAAAAGGGCGGGAATAGCACACTATTTATTGTAGGATAAGACAAGAAATGGTAATAAACTATACATACTTCAAATCAATATGTTAAGACCCCAACAGTGCTTTGAAAGGAAAAGTGTGTGTCAGATGCTTTGAAATTATGCAAATAGCAGATTTAGGATGGGATAATATTAACTTAGTTATCTTGTATCGTTGATAAAGGAGAAGAAAACACACGGGTTAGACACATTTGGTCAACGTTTTTTCCTCAGTGCTGAAAAATTCCACATAATGGACTTTTGTACCTTGGACAGACGCAGTAGTCAATGAGGAATCGTATACAAGAACAGACAAAGAAGAAAATACATATATTTTATTGAAAAGCTTATGGAAAATAGAAGAAAATTGTTAGAAAAGAGGAAAGTAGCTCTATTATTCTCCTACTCCTAGAAATTAAAATTGTTTGTATACCTAGTAATTCAGTAATATTACGATTTATACCGGACAAAATTCTGAAAGTTTTGAAAATTGGTAGGAATGTTAGGGATGATATAAGAAATGCTAACCTGAAAAGTTCCCACCCCTAAATAGTGTGCTTCATCCCCTAGGACGTCGTTTTTACCCCCTTTTTCAAGTTTTCTAGATTATCTCGAGCACGGTGCACTTTTTGATAAAAAAAAACTTATATAAAAATATATTCCTCATAATATTTTCTACAAAAAATGTTCCTATACATTTTTTCCTAAAATTAATAATAATGTGAGAAATAAGGCGTATACATAAGGGTTACTTCCAGTTACACAGTAAATGCAATATAATATATTATATAATATAAAGTCTAGCAGCAGCCCATAATACAAATAAAAAGTTGTATCATGGCAACAGCCCCTGATACGAATAAAAAGTTGTAGGTATCATGGCAACAGCCGTCATTTACATTTGGCGCCCGCCCTAAAAGTAATGCATCATCGTAGTGACCTTGAGTCGTCACAGAGGGTGTAGTGGGAGAAAATAAATCTTATTACACTATCGAGTGTGAAAAAGTGGTTATCGATTTATATTTTAACTTTTTTTGGGTAAGACCACTTTGGGCGCTTTGGATAATCAGCCATATATTTAACGAATTATATATCCCGCTCTGATTTTGTTTGCGCTTTATTTACCAAACAATGAGACATTTTAGGGGAAATTGTTATATAACCTTTTTTGTAGAGAATTTTATTAGGAACAACTTTGTATGTAAGTACTTTTACCTACCATGCACTGCTTCGTAGATATTCCGAAAAAAATTTAAATTGGGGTGGAAAAAATGTTGTAAGGGATGAAGCACATACTTTAGGGGTGGGAACTGTTTAGTTTACTAATATTTAAGGTATCCTTAATCTTTCTACCAATTTTTAAAGCTTCCAGAATTTTATCCGATATATTACAATTTTAACTGTAATATTACTGAACTATAGGTAATTTCGGGTAAAGCCCGAGATATTTTTAATTTCCCTAAAATAATATATCTTAATTTCATTTCTAGAAGTCGTCCCTTAGGCGAGAAAATTGCTACAAAAATAGTTAAAATATGTACTTATGAGTATGAGTTACTATTTCGTCACTCATTTCAACACGTTGGAACTTTCACTTGAGTCACTTATGTACCTATGGAGACCTTGAACACGTAAACCAATATGAAACTTGAACTGAACGATTAGAAATGGAAATATAAAATCCTTGACGCAAAGTTGAGTTTTAATTTCATGCTTTCAAATAGGCAACATTTTAACTTTAAAATTACATTCATCAATATTAACAAAGCAAAGGAGGACAAATAAAAAAAGGATAAGAAGTAGAAGTGGGAGAAATAATGGAAAACAATAGATATATGAAATGACTGAGACCGAAATTAAGGAAGCTTAATATGAATGAAATCTTAGGCCAGTATGGCAAAGAGGCAAATGGTAAAAATCACACAAAGTAATTACGTAAAAATAGGCAAACTAACCAAACAAAACAACCCCCGGGAAAATATCAGATGATGATTAGACACAAAAAAAACTAGTAAATAAAAAATAATGAAAGCGCTAAAAAATGAAGAAAAACAAAGATCTGGGTTATGTTGTAGAAATACTTACATCCGTGAAAAAATGGTTTAAATCAATAATTCTAGTTTTTTACCAACACTTCTCAGTACCATATATAAACTCTCCACCAAAATTTTGGCGAATAGGATTTAGTACATGCGACCACTTATCAACATCGGAGATCCTACAGAACAAGCAAATTGGTGTGATATACTACTCTTTGAAGCATTCGTCAATTTTCAAAAGGATTTCGATAGCGTAGGCTGTAAAAATTGAAGATGGCGACGACGTCAACATCGTCGCCAAATCCTCCTCAGAAAAATATTTGTAAAGGTTGTTCTAGGACCTTAAAAGGTGAAATAAAGTGTGTAAAGTGCAATGCTTACTATCATGGTGCATGTGCAGTAAGAGCCAAGGGGCTAAAGTTGTTGGTTACAATGAATTGGTATGCAGTGCGTCTTCGCACGAAGTCCAGTTTTGTGATGCTTCTACATCAACAGAGTTGAATAATTTAATTATTCACAGGAATGAGCTTTCCTCAAATCTTTCCATTTCTACTGAGGAAAACAATACTAATAGGACGAGGACTACTAAGACAAACCATGCAAAAGCCACTATTGTTTTGGGTACTGGAGTTTTTCCAGATAAAGACAATTTTGCTGCTGTCAAACTCACTGGTAAGCTTGTAGACAGTGTCAATAAAGCTAGCATATATTCTGGGTAAAATTAAAAAAGATATTTCTCCAGAATTTATAAAAGAGCATATTTTAAGTAAATGTTATCCCTTAAAAGAAGTCTTAGTTGAAAAATTGCGTACTATAGGTTAGAGCTCATCTTTTAAGATTGAAGTTGAGTTTCGTTACAGAGACACCATTATGTCATCATTATTGTGGCCAGTGGGTGTACTTTTACGAAAGTTTTATATTCATTCTTCTGAAAATGCAGATAATAAGAGCAGATTAACTTTTCAAGAGGCAGGCGGAATGTTGCATTAAGAAGATCTGACTCTCCCGGCATAAGACATGAAGTAGCTCAAAACTTACATGTTTTTTATCATAATGCAAATTGTATTAGAACCAAGTTAGATGATCTCAGACGGGCTGTGTCTTGTTGTTCTTATGATGTTATGATGTTGTCGGAGACATGGTTGAACAGCAGTTTTGGAGATGAAGAGATATGTCCCAGTAATTTTCATGTCTTTAGAACGGACAGGGAGATGACAAGTAATGATCGAGCCAGAGGAGGAGGTGTCTTGATTATTGTAAGGAAAGATGTAAATGCAACTAAGGTAGACATTCCATTTGTAAATATAGAAATAATATTTGTTAGTTTAAAAATTTTGACTAGTATTTTGATTGTAGGGTGTGTTTATGTGCCCTCTAACTCAGAAAATGATATTTATTCTGGTCTTAGCAATTGTATTGAGTATGTATATGATAATTGTCCAAATTGTAAGTTACTGCTTGCTGGTGACTTTAACCTACCTGATGTTGAATGTTGCAATGATGACTTTGGTATCTCAGTTAATGCACGTGAAAACTGCCCTGCACATGAATTTATTAACTGCCTTGGTTTTTATAACTGTTCTCAATTTAATAACACTTTAAACAGCAGAGGCGTGCTTCTCGACTTGGTGTTTTCAGACCTTTCCAGCTTGGTTGTCTAGGATGCTTCTGATCCTGTGCTATTTAACAGTATGCATCATTCTGCCATTCATATTATCGTGCAGGTGGATTTGTCTTGCCCTACCTCACATTATGTTGAATATTTTCATGATTTTCGTAATGGTGATTACATTTCGCTAAATGGTTATCTTGCAGAGGTGGATTGGAGTGAGCTGGTGTCTATGGATATTAATCAAGCGGTGTCTTTTTTTTATAACATTCTTAAGCAGGGTATTGATTGTTATGTGCCAGTGAAAAGATTCAGTACTTCGACATTTCCAAGGTGGTTTGATGCAGAATGGCGTAGCCTAATTATAAATCAAAAGATCAGTCATGCTAATTATAAAGAATCTGGTAATGGTGAGGGTTATGCTGAGTTTATATTTCGCGAATTAAAAATAATATTAGTAATGATCCAAAACAATTTTGGTCATTTATGAATGACCAGAGAAATAATCACAATATTCCAGAAAATGTTCGCTTGTTTATCTTTTTGCCTCATTTTTTTTTCGGCGGTCTATAGTAATAAAGTTTCTTCTGATGCTCCCAGCTACCCCATTAAAGACATATTGGATGTTTCATCATACCATATAGATTGTGCTGAGGTTATTAAGGCTGTTTCTTCCTTGCCCCCAAAGATATCCTGTGGTTCTGATGGCGTTCCCATGCTTCTGATTAAAAAGTGCATATTCAATTTGGCCAACCCGATTGCAGCATTGTTCGATAAATCTTTGACTAGTGCAACTTTTCCCGATGAGTGGAAATTTAGTTTTCTGAGACCAATCTATAAATTTGGACCCAGAGATGATGTACCTAACTATAGGGCGGTGTGTTCCCAATCTCAGATTGCCTAATTGTTTGATAGGCTTATAACATCAAAGCTTACTTGGGATTGTAAACACTTTATAAATTCGGAGCAACATGGTTTTATGAGGGGTCGGTCAACCACCACGAACATGCTTATTTATCAACATTACATCACTACTTGCTTAGAGAAGAGGATTCAGGTCGACTCTGTCTACACAGACTTTTCCAAAGCCTTTGACAGAGTTGACTTGACATTTCTTCTCGCCAAAATGCAATCATTTGGTATTGGTGGTGATTTCTTAGAGTGGTTTAAGAGCTTTCTGTCAGGTAGGAGCCAGGCAGTCAAGTGTGGCACAACTATATCTTATGGATTTGATGTTCCATCTGGAGTACCTCAGGGGTCTCACTGTGGCCCACTGTTGTTTAACTTATTTGTTTGCGATATAGGGAACTATTTGGAGAACAGCAGCTTCCTGTCATTTGCTGATGATTTGAAGATTTTCCACCCAATTGGGTCACCTGACGATATGGCAATGTTACAGAGTTATCTCTCTAACTTTAATAGGTGGTGTTATATCAATAAAATGACTTTGAATGTTGGTAAGTGTCACCATATTACTTTTGCAAGAACTTTACATCCTATTGCTGGAGATTACTATCTAAATGGAGCACAGATAGGAACAGTGTCAACTATTTGCGATCTTGGAGTGTATTTGACCAGCAAGTTGTCATATACGGATCATGTTCAGGGAATGGTTTTGAAGGCACAAAAGATGTTGGGATTTGTCTGCCGGTTGTCTGGTAAAATTTTCAATAGAAATTCTGAAAATACTATACTGTTCACTTGTGAGGTCAATTCTTGAATACTGTTCTGTGGTTTGGTCACCGGACTACCAGAATGCTATAGACAAGATCGAAGGTGTTCAGAATAGGTTCCTGAGGGTTGTGGCTTACCGGCTTGGTCTTCAAAGAGGGGCCTACTCTTATAAGGAGATCCTTGATTTTTTGGGTTTGCAGACGCTGGAGGCTAGAAGGTCATGCTCTTGCTTGGTTTCCCTACATAACATCATTCATGGTTCTATTGATTGTCCTTCATTGCCTGAGTTGATAAATCTGAATGCAGGCTCAAGACATGGACGTAATCGAGAATTGTTTTATATCCCTTACCACCACACTAATTATGGTCTGCAGGAGTCAGTAACTCAGATGGTTAGGTCTGCAAATTTCCTGTCTGGAGGCATCGACTTTTTTGGATCATCATTGCCAAAGTTAAAAAGACAATTGAGATATCACATGAATCGGTGACTGAATTTTTATTTTTGTAATTGTGCAAAATGTATTGTTATTGTTAATTTACATAGTTAGAAATTGTTAGCTGTAAGTTGATTATTGTGATTTTTATATCATAAAATTCTAAAGTGTTTTACGTGGACAAATAATTAAATAAAAAACCTCTTTTAGCCGCATTGGCTATATAGACCAAATGTTAGTATTAAGACAAGGACACCAATACTCTGTAATCAGGCACAGTCAAAATGGGAAGAATGAGGAATTGATTTTTAATAGACAGTATTTAAGATTTAAACTAGAAAAACAAATGGTAATATGAATTAAGAAAGAAACAAAAACTATGACAAACGTAGATGAAAATACGACATTTACTACAAGATGAAAAATGGTGCAGTCAACAAATATCTACTTGAAACACGCTATTAAATTTCAAGAAAACCAATTTTGAAACTGAATAAAAACTTCATTATATATCAAATCGAGCACAAATCAAGTAATTTTTATTTAGTATTGAGTGTGATTCACGCAAAGGCTATTTTGATACTTCGTTACAATTTTTTTTAAATATTGAACTCGGCAGACAACGTGAGAAATTAATTAATAAAAAATAAAAGATTTTCAAAAACATGCAGTATAATAAAACAAATAGATTTAGATATTTGCTTATAAAACAACACGGTATTGATAAAATAATAACAATCACGATTTAAAAAAGCTTCAACCTATTAGAACTTCATCTTCATCTATAGGGCCTCTGTAACATCCTGTATAACCTACTCATCGATACATCTGAGATCCAAAGAGGCATTAGTTGATACCCAAACATATTAGCTACAGAACATTGAGATTCTCATGCCAAATAGTGTATCCGTTCTCCTAATATCTCAATTCCAATTTAGGATAGAATTTTAGAGCCCCACGTTGGGCGCAAAAAATTGCAACGCGCTTTCTGTGCATTTTAAGTCAAGGGAAACGCTAATAAGTGCTCGTGGCGCTATGAGGACTTCCACCGAGATTTGTTAAAGTTCACTCACCGATTGAACCAAATATCAAATTTGTTTTAAACAATTGATCCGGTAGGTCGGAGCGCGATGCCTCGAAGCAAGCTGCACAGTGAGCGCGCAATTTTTGGCGCCCAACGTGAGGCTAATTTCACAAGTATTTACCACTGAATTCCAGATTTTAGATTAACCATTATCGTGTTATTTTACGAGGGAAATCTTGATTGTGAGGCAAGTAGAACCATTTATATGACTTAGAGGTATGCTAGCCCTATTGATTTGGCTATGCTGATTTTTACAGGTGTGTATTGGCAATTTGCGTTGATTTATATTTACTGTTGGAATTTCTTTATCTTAGCTGCGAATATTTGGAGGTATACCTGACTCTATGTCTCTTTCTTTCTCGCAGAAAACTTTAAATAATGCCAAAGGAGCGGGAATAGAACATTATTTTTTGTAGAATAAGACATGAAATGGTGATATTCTATACATAGTTCAAATCGATAAGTTAAGACCCCCACAGTGTCTTTAAAGAAAAAGTGTGTGTCATAAGCTTTGATATTATGCGAATAACAAAATTAGGCTGGGATAATATTAACTTAATTACCTTGTATCGTTAATAAAAGAGAAGAAAACACACGGGTTAGTCACGTTAGTTCAACGTTTCTTCGTCAGTACTGAAAAATACCATATAGATAATGGACCTTTGTCCTTGGACAAACGCAGTTGTTATTGAGGAATCACAAACAAGAACATACATATTCTGGCCAAGAAGAACTTAGTTATCAAAGAAGATCAGACTTGAATGCTTTAGAAATGCTTCATTTCACGTTAGATTGTCAATTTAATTTTGACAATGTCATATTCTTTATATTTTGTTTATTAGACTTTTTTTAACAGTTGTGTAGTTCCGAATATAGCCATATAGTAGTCAAAAGTTATTTATTATGAATGAAACACCGATCCACTAAACATATTCCAGGTAGGTCTGTTGTTACACCATATAACCTTTAAAGAGAAAATGTGTGTCATATATTTTAAAATTATGCAACCTATCTGAAATAAAATTGAGCTTGCGACCCTTTTATTATTTTCATTATAAGTGCTACAAATGATGGTTCTTGACCAAAAACCACCTCGTTTTATGCCAAATTCGACGGCCGGTCAGAATTAGTGATGGCAGTCGATAAATTCCGGTTAATAGCGCTCGACTTTTGGCGAAACACTGTAACTGGCAAGTCAAGTAATTCGGAGCGGCATTGTTGTGCAAATGAAGCTTTTATTGGCGCTTCCGCAGGACTGCGTGCAGCCGTACCCCGTCATCGGGCCGGCTTCGATAATTTGTATCGCATCGCGTGGAGCCGTGGCTAAATGATCGCCACTATCGGACGGATAACGGGTTGTACGGTAAGGCCCGACCGGCCGACAGCAACGGATTAGGGTTGCAATTCTTTACTTAGTTAGTCCTTTGTTAGGTGTAACGGTCAGCAAGTAAATAATTTCAACGGCTTTCTAAATGAGTCAAATAATCGTTATTTTGGCTGTACTGTTATGAAACATATTTATTACTCACATCTTTCTACTTGTACAGTCTGCGAAGTAAAAATTTATCGAAAGTGGGTTCTCAAATATATGTTTAAATTACCAGCCGTTACTATACAGCAGAGTTAAATAGAAGACCTTGTTGAACAACAATGGAAGATCACGACCACTCATCTTAATTCATGCATACTTCATCTCTAGTATTTTGAAAATGGGGATACAACCATTCTTTCTTATGGATTAAGTTACGCCAAAATGGCGTATGTATAACATTCGCGAGTAAATCTCCAAATAGCGGTGGTACTATTTCACTGACCTAATTGTACTAGAATCATTGTCACAATTTATTAATTTATTTATTTATTCTTGATTAGACGTTAGCCAGTTGGGATAGGATTATCTATTGTTTCTTTTCTTATTTGATCTCGAAAGACTTATTTAAATGTGCAAAATTTTACGCTACATAGTGCGGGTTCAGTATTAGTGAGTTTAGTACGCTTTTGAAGCTTTTTTGAAGGAACACTAGTTTGAGGTGGATAGGCCACGACCATGTCACTTTTCGACTGTCATTTGGTAGGAGCGGTTGCTAGCTCCATATATGTAATTTTACAGACTATCTTTATGGGATTTTGAATTGGGTCCTTGTATATCTTATATTTGGTTACCTGTGTGTATTTTTGATAAATAAGTCACAAGGAACCTAATTTTCTTCACTGAAAGATTTTTACCTACTGGACTTGGGATAATCGCATGGATTAGAGGTTCCACATACCTAAAAAACCCTCCTTGGAAACTAAACACCTTGAATTGAGGTAAATATTTAACAGTATTTGAAGAATGTAATCATGAATTTAATATTGCTAAAGATAAAACTTATATTTTCTCTTAAAATAGTCTATATGGCCAAATACCATTAAATTATATTATCTTCTAGTTGCAAAATGGTTTTAATATCCCTAATTAAACTTAAAATATTATCTCTAATCTAACAATATGTTAATTAAAATTTTTTCCATTAGAATACTCTCTGATTTGACCACTTTAATCAAACTTCAATCTAAAACAGAGTTTTTAGAGCTTTAGTTAAACCATAAATATCTTTAGAGATAACCTACTAAGTATTTTCGCAATTTATAGTAATTTTGCTATTCGTACTGTACTGGGTTGAAACGCTTTTTCTTGTTCCTCTAATAGGCGCAAAACCTTCACTCCAGCTTAGAAGGAACTGAGAGTGCGTAACTTCAAATTAAAAGAAAAATTTAAAATTTGAGAATTTAAAATTGAAACTGAAGGAATTTACGTGTATCGATACGCTGGCACGAGTTGTCATCTAAGCGTACAAATTATGCCCTACCTCAAACGTCAGAGAGTAGAGGTGGGTTTATTTATTTAAGGTACCACACACAAGCATGAAATACCCCAAAGTTGAAATATTGAACTCGTTTTAGCTTAAGCTTCACGACAAAATAAAAATATAACAAAACTAAGTTAGACATTAAATGAGATTTGAATGCAACAAATTTATCAGTACTAACAATAGAAAAATAAAGCAAATACTCAAATATTAATCAAAAACCAAAGTCAGTAATCAACGATAACAATAAAGGTAAAATCAGTGAATCCAGAGCGTTTCAATTATTG
Organism: Pissodes strobi; assembly: GCA_016904865.1. Lineage (NCBI taxonomy): Eukaryota > Metazoa > Arthropoda > Insecta > Coleoptera > Curculionidae > Pissodes > Pissodes strobi. The sequence goes on from MU184496.1 coordinate 109,214, forward strand.
AGCACATCTAGTATAAATCAGGTATACTTACTTCTTATTACTTCCCTTTTAAAACAATGATACTAAAGCTAATTAAAAAAAAAGTTAGATATGCAAACAGAGAATCGGTTTATTATCAAAGAAAGAAATGGTTGTTTATAAAGATGAATAAAACACTAATGAGTTAAAATGTCAAGTAAATTGTCAGAGAATATACGTGGAACCCCGGTACTCTCGGGTTATGCCTGACAATAACGACTATAAAGTAAAAGCAATTAACTAAAAGTCTGAGTCAATCTTTTGTTGACATATAGCTAAAGAAAAAGACTTGTTTTAGCTTAAACAAAATTGACCAGATATTACATTCAGTCCAAAATCAGACTTATTCTAAGTTAAACACAATCTAGGTTTAAAAAAACGAAGCAAACAAAAGGTTTGACCTCCTCGAAGAGATATACTTTACTTGATAAAAAAAAGATTAAAATTATGTTTGTTAGGTAGAAAGGTAAAGATTAATGGCTCGAAAACTAACCAGCAATTAACGAAAATATATATATAAAAAAACAAATTTCTCACAGTTCGACGACAGCTTCTCCAAAAGAAATTGTTCACTCGCGGAACACGAGGAACTACGGCAGAAATCAGCTACTTCCTCAACTGAAGAAGGAAGGAATGACTCTACGTGTAGTTGAAGATAGCCCAGTCAAGAGCGACCAGCAGAAAACTTGACTCTTAGTTAGGCGTAGCCATGAAGAAAAACCCGCCGGTCGAACCCGTCAGTAGGACCGGTCAGTAGAACCCTGTGAAAGGGTCTGTCAGCTGTTTAAGGCTGGAATCACCAGGCTGCCTCAACGTATGGAAGAGAAGGCCTCTGACAAAAAACAGTACTAGATCCCGTTACGGAATGAGTTTCAGGCACCAAACAACAAATTAATTAAAGGTAACGTAAAGGCAAGGCCCGAAACTCAAAAAAACTGTGTCGATTGGAAAACCTCACAAAAGGAAAACTAAATTTTACACTTCCAACCGACACCAAACTACTCTAAAAGGCAAACCAACGTAGAGTAACCTACACGACACTTCCTGGAAACAAAGGAACTTCCTCCAAAATCCTTCCTACCAAAAATTACGACTGACCAATAGAAGTTCGGCCGCACATCACATGGTCATCATATGTCACATCGTACAACAATTTATCTAAAGCGATTTTGAAAACAAAGAAACCGGACTTTTGGTACATTGGTGTCCACCATAATTTTCACTCGAACCAGACACCCCTATTTTCATCAAGAAAAACGTGTTAAAATAAATCTCATATCCCGCGCTGTCAAAAGATTCTCGACAATAGCGCTTTATTCTAAAATCAGTATGCGTAGATAATATAAACCAGCAATTCGAACTAAAACGAAATCTACGTGAATAAATGCCATTATCGATATTGAATTTTAGGGAAAGAACAACTGTAACTTCGCCCATCGGGCGGTAGAGGTCATTACGCGAATAAATATTCACACTTGGATCGACACTCACCAACATCGTGCCGATTCTTGACAAAATCATTGTTGACCAGTTTGTCAAGAACACCCTTAAACTAATGATATAATGAAAATTGGGTCACTGTATACAAAATGAAAACTGAGCACGTTACAGGGTTTCGATACATTGTTCAAAATACTTGTGTAGCCACATTTTGGCGCCCAACGTGGGGCAACGATTTGGAAAAGAGGCCACGTTTTAAAAAGAAAAAAAAATAGTATTGTTTGAAAATTCTATATTGAAGTTCTTTTTTGCTCATATTTACTCATTTTGATATTGTTAATGTTCATATTATTTTAATATTATTTTATATCAACTATAACCTTCCTCTCTGCTGTTAAACAGAGAAAGAGTGTGGTAAAGTGTGTGTTGTTGGGTTATTAGATAAAAGTTTGGAAAAGGAGAAGGCGCATTAGCCAAATTCGTATATAGCTCGTTTAATAAATAATTTATTGTACAATTTGGGGTTATTAAAACTTTGACGGCAAGGGCGGCCCTCAGACGTAGCCATCTCTGCCACTATCTCTTACTGGATCTTTTCGACTCTATTCCTTTCTCACTCATACACGTACTCCACCTGGCACCTTATATCTATAAGCTTCCGCTGAAATATTAGTATAAACCTAAGAGCATTTGGCTGGGGATCTGCTACAATCTTTCTATTTATTATATCCGGGGTATGTAGTAGTGACAGAAAGGCTTTAATATCTAATTTTTAATAACGAAAACTACCAGCAAAAATCATCCCTAAAACTCACCCCCTGAAATTACCCTAATGGCTTTTTGGACAAGGTGTTACATCGCTAAGACCTTTTTGGTCTTTGTCGGGGACCACTTTTTACTTCTTTAGCTAATGGTAATGGGGCATCAAAAGGGTGTTAAAGCGTCCCAGTACTCCGCTCTCCCAACTACTGAGATTATTTAACCGGCTGGCTCGATTCACTTACTTATTTATAGATTAGGATCGATCTATGTCAGGTGAGAAGAGATGATTGGTGAAAATAATAACAATGTCTATTGGTCAAATACTTCATAATATTACACTGTACCCGACTGCTAGGATACGCATGTCTCTCAGGTTGAGGTATACTTTGAATTGTTTATAGGTATTTGCCATTGTTTCTTAATAAGGTTTTTACAAGTGTGTCACACTTGTTTAGCTCTCAGAGTTTACACTGTACTTTAACTATTTGGCAGATTCGACTTTGAATTTATTCTATTATTATACTATAGGTGAGTAACCCCAAGCTCACGCACATGTGTGCTGTGAAAGTCACTCTTAGCTAGAAAATTAGGATGCAGCTTAGGACTCTGATTACTGTGGTAGAATCAGGTGGAACGGGAAGGTGAAAGACAAAATCTGTCGAACTGATGGTACACTTGAAGAAAATTTGCTGATCACATTTTGGAGCCCAACGTGGGGCAATGTTTTGAAAAAGAGGCCACTCTAAGATTCATAATCGCTTGCGTTGTTTATAATTTGTCTCGAATGGTTATCTGATACAGAGTGATAATTAATTAGCAGTTATTATATTATAATATAAGATACAGGGCGATCTATTAAAAGAAAACGACGTGTAATAGACAGCTTCATTAAAATTATAGATTCTATTGGATCATGCGTTGAGAACGCATCACCCAGTATATAGTTTTTTTTATCATTTATATAACATTAATACACGTATTTCTTGTTTCAGATGCACGGTCTCAGACGACTAATGCAGGGAGATGCGAAACATCCGAAAGCTCCTCTGGGAAATAATTTCAGACCGCCACAGCCCCTGCATCATAGACCGGTCAGGACGAACATAGATTTTAACGTCAAGAATAAGGCGACTGTAAGTTTATATAATATTATTAATACCTTTAAAATAAATTCTTTGGGCATCAACCTGAGAATTTTTTGTTTTTTATTGATACCATGTCTTTGGGTGTAGTTCTTTAGCATAAATACAAAACCGTGCAAAACAAGATAAAGACCTGAACCAATGAATCCTACGCGTAATTTCCCGCTTTGTTGCTCCTCCCGTGCGCGTAGGAAAAATTAGATTTCAGTGCAGTTCAAACTCTCACTCGAACAGCAGCTAAGGTGGCTGCTCGTTGCTCTTTCGCGCCAAAGGTCAAATCCTTTTAGGCGATTTTCTCGTTTTGTTGCACAGATATTAGAGAATATCTGCTGTACCTCTGTTCTCTTTATCCAAGCTTGGACAAAGAACTCTTTTGGGCGTTTTAACTCATTCTCTCTGAGGCAGAAGCGCCATAGCGTCTCGTCTCACCAGTTGCTGTAAAGAAGAAGAAGGTAAAATGGCGCCGGCTGTGGAAAATTTGTAGATTGAGCTTGACAAATTATTCCTGTACTTAAGACGAAGGTCCAAATTAAAAGTTTGGTCAGATCCCTGTCCTAGCGAAGTTCAGGCGAGAGCATTGGAGATTAAAGTATTCTGCGAGGAAGAAAGCTGCTAGAATTAAAACATAAAAGTTTTCTTACGTTTAAATTCAGGAAAGGCGAACGTTTCATTTTTAAATTGAATAATCAAGACCAAAGTAATCTTTGTATATTTAGTGTTTATGTGTGAATGAGTGAATGCATTGTATATTTAGTGTTTATGTGTGAATGAGTGAATGCATGAAAGTAGTGTAAAAATTGTATAAATTGTATATATTTTTCATATCAAATGCAAATGCATAATTGCATAATTAAAGTACTTCATAGTAAGCGTACCTACCTTTTTCAATTCACAACCTCTGTGTAAAACCCCCACCACCCTATTTTAATACAGTCCACTAATTTGATTGTGTTTAATTATACAGTTAATTGGCAGCCCCCATCTTTATGGAAATAAATAATTGAAAAATTAGTTGTTTATCCCTTCCACTGATAGAAAAAACCAATTGAAATTGAGTTATTTGATGCTTCCGAAATTGACCATGAATTTTGGAACTCCTTGGTCTACTTTCTCAATACTTTAACGAATCAACCCAAAGCAACATACATGCTTCATCGATAGAAATATTTAATATTTCCTGGGGCAAAACAGCTTCTTGTCTATGAACAGTTGATACCATTCACTAGGAGGATAGCTTTCGTGAGAAGGTGTTCCGGGGTTTACTTCCATTCCTGTCCTCGTTTTCAATTTTTATTCTCTCCAGGTGCCTTGTCAACCGGCAGTGGCCCGTAAGAAAGCTAGTGATGATGCGGAGATTGTTCTTACTCAGTGTTATAAGGTTTTTGATCTTCCTGAGTGAGGACGCTCTAGAAACATCTTTGATTGCCTTAACCCTGGAAGTCGTCCTCACAGACTGATCCATTTGGTTCCCCCTTCTTTCCTGAATTCTTCCTTGTGGGTTTGCATCCCTATGCCACAGAAAGGCTCCGGTTCTAAAAGCGGAGTTTGCGCTCCCACTTGTGCCAATTGGTCTGCTTTTTCGTTGCCTTCTACTGCAGCGTGTCCTGGTATCCATTGAAGGGATAGTTTGTTATTCTTGCCAAGTTCGTTTAGCCTATGTAGGAAAGATTGTTGGTGAGTGGTCGGAAAAACAATTGATTTTATTATTGCTTAGAACCATAAAGGAGCGAGTGGTATCTTAATTATTAATTAACCACTTTTAATAAACTGTAGTACTATAGGGTGGTGAGGTTATATCTATAGGATGAACTGAAACATGTATTCGGTTTGATTTACTTTAATAATGCAGGTGTAAATTGCATTTGAATATTATAGATATAAATAAAGTATAAACAGCGTTTTATATGTTAAATAGAAATTATATATGTACAATTCTTAGACTAATACTTCCAATCATTCGTTCATTCAAGCATACAACTAATGTTACAAAAGGTTTCTTATGAATTGACTATCTACTGAAAGTTCTTGATTTTGTGATTTAAATGAAAACTTTGTCTTTAAATTTCAAACGTTTCTTTCACTCTACAAAATACCTTGATTCTCGTTTCTCCAATCTTGTCTTACTCAAAGGCAGCCTTTTAGACTTCACACATTGAATTCATATCATATAGCAGGGATGTAAATGGATTTTCTCTACTGTAAATTTGCAGACGCCAATTTACCGTTTCTTCAACTCACGTACGCCGAGATGCTACGTTGTTTCTGGCCATGAAGAATTGCGTTACACAACGCCTAAATGAGGTTTTTGTCCAGGTATAGGACCTTTTGGCGCGAAGAGGCACTTGCTAGAGCGCGGTGACGAGACCGATCTAGCAACGTGGAGTGTTAGCAGAGCACTGGTAGAAACTGTTTTCTTTCTTTATTTGACAGACTATTGTTCACAATGCTGACTGAGACAAAAATATATTGAATTGAAAACGATTAAGAACGATTTCCTTTTCCAGTGAAAAGTTGGTATATTGTAACCTATTATACAGTACTGGTGTACAGGTTCGAACTAAGGAATCGTCCATCCAGTTTGGGACTAAGGGGTCGTGAAGAACTGACATATGCTAATTTAAATGCACAAAGTGGGTTGTATCCGGGGTTAACTAAATCTATTCGTGGATCTATTATGGCTCATTCATACTACATACATACAGGGTGTCATCGCCAAACTATACGGTGAAAAACGATAGTTTCTACACGCGTTGGTGTGTTTCCCCAACAGCAAGCTCAGCGCTTTGATGGCTGCTTAACTGTCTGAGAAGGTTAAGATGTTTTTCTTTCTATACTTTCTGTCGAGGTTGAACTGCGCACATCTTTCTATGGCGCTAGTTTCCGCCCGGAATATGTCCGGGTGTTTTCCTATTGCTTCGGAGAATTTGGTTCCGGGCCCAAACACTCCGGCTCCGGTCCCCTGTTCGGTTCTTGACCCAAGTGTATGCCATTTTATGGCACTTCTCTGCAAAGTGAGGATGCAAGTGCTGTTCTTTTTCCTTTCTTCTCTACTTCTTATCACGACCGTGAAGTATTTTTCAAAATTGCATCGTCCCTGGGGAGCCCAAGATTTTGACTAATAGAATCCCTTCCTGCTGCTGCAGGTTCGTCGTCATCATCATCATCATCATTAATATTTTCAGTTAACACAAATTCATTCCGCATATTCACCTGTTGACTCGCATGTAGATGCTATAGTCGCAGAACGATTGTCCATCTATTTCAGTAGCCATACAGCTTGTCTTTTCTAACCCATTCTTCATGCGATCCATGGATTTAAGCAAGTAATTATTAGTTTTCCAAATTTTGTCCTGCTAATAGAATCCCTGCCAATTAGCGGGTCAATATGTGGAGAACAAATAATTATTTGCTTAAAACCGTGGATCGCATGAAGAATGGGTTAGAGAAGACAAGAGATGAGCAGGTGGGACAAAAACAATTTCAAATAAGTGCGAGTCAACAAATTAATATGCAGAATTGATTTGTTGAATTGAAAATATTGACGATGATGATGATGATGATGATAATGATGATGATGATTCCACGCACAATTTTGCTCTGCATTGACTGAGTTTTTTCCAGCTTAAATAGTTGGATTTATTAGTAGTAGTTTATACCGACATAAAGATAAAAAATAGTGTTTTTTTGGCTGTATTCTATGCCAGAAAGGGATATTGTTTTAAGTAGTATTATCATAAAAAGTGTTATAAGTTAATCTAAACTAAATCTGTGTTATCGGCTCTTAATGTGATAAATATTTGCTCTATTGTTGACTGTTTGGAGAATTCCCATTGTGTTGAGCATTTTATGGTATGCAGATAAGATGCTGATAAATGTTTTCCTATTCTTTTATTAAGCTATATTGTTTGGAGTGTACATCTAAATGGTATTGTACTAATCCTAGTACAATAATTAAATTGTGAAATTACAAATTATGTCTTTATTCAAATGCTGCAAAAACAAAGAGTCCACCCTATTTTTTTGTGTGACTTGCAAAAATGTTTTACATAGGAGCTGCTGGAATAGATCTAACAAGCAGTACACAGTCATTAAGGATAGTTTTATTTTCTGCTCGCGAATTTGTGCTGAAAAAGTAGTGGATAATGAACCCAATGAGTTTGAGGTTCTTAGAGCAATTATTGACGAGTTAAAATAAGAGTTTAAAGAAAAAGACGCCTTTATCGTGAGATTATAACGTAATTCTGTGTCTATAGTTGAGGATGTCACCACAAGGCGAAAAAATGGATCAATTTCAGAAGCAGGTTGTAGAACTACAGAGAATCATAGACAAAAATAAAATAGAATGTTTTTCTAAAGAGGTACAGGTGCAGCCTCTGGTAAAAAAAGCTTCATGTCTAACCATTCCAGTAAAAACAACTTATAGTGCCAGGCAGACAGCATTGGTGCTATCTGAACGTGAAGTTCAAACTGATTCAATACCTTTTGTTAACATTGACACAACCACCTCTTTAAATAAAAAAACTAGTAGACTTACAAGATCAGAATGTCGAGCTACAAAATCAAGGAGAGTGAAGAATTTGTAATCAATCTGGACCAGCAGATTGAAGACCTAAAAATAGCAAAAGATGATATTTGGGCACATTGCGAATGCTCGAAGCAGACAACAAAATATATGCAGAGGAACATAAAAAGCAAAAACTAGGAATCAGCTTAGCAGATAAGCTATCTGAAGTTGGTAAAGCTCAGGAAAAACTTGAAACAAACAAACTGAAGCAGAAGAAATTGGATAAAGTAGTAGAAGTTCAACTATGTGAATCAAAGATTCTTTGTTTTAACTGACGAATATGGTATATAATCACTTGAAGAAGGTTTTTTCAAATAGGTATAACATTCAAGTTCTATGTAAACCTCAGGCATGTTTTAGGGAAGTAACCAAACATAATTTTGCATTTTCTGATTTAGGTGTTAGTAATTACGTAATTGTCCTGGCCGGTTTAAATAACAATAATATTAGTTTAAATGAAATAACAAAATTGTCTAACCAGTGCTTTTATACAAACCTCATTATTTGTTCAGTACCTGCAAAGCAGGAGGGGTACTTTCCCTTTAAAAACATTCTTTCAGTCAACAATAATATTATGGAACATGTCAAAAATCTAAGAAAATTCACTAATAGTATTGGTTTTATAGATTTGTTTGACAAATTTGGATATTCTGATTACGCTGTTAGAAGCATATTTTTAAACAGTAAAGGTTTATCAAAATTAGCTGTCTTTTGACATAATGCTGTTAGTTCTTTTAAAAAAGCCCCATCTTGCACCTTTTTAAAATCAATTTCACCAGCAAAAAATTGTGCGGAAGAAAACTCTGATCAAATATTTCATGATGATATTAATATATTTGAGAATATATCTTTTTTGGAACTAACCCAAGTAAATACAACATTAGAGTTTTAACCTTAAATATCCGCTCTGTTAGATACAAGATTGATGAGCTTAGTATATTTCTTCACGATTTAAACTATCCTGCATTATTAATATTAATAGAGCATTGGTTGGAACCCGACGAAATATTTAACATTCCTGGGTACTATGTTGTTTCAAAGAACTGTAGATCAACAAATATAGACTATGTGGTACATGTATATTGGTAAGCAAAGGCTCTGATTCATATTTTAAACTAGAAAATGTAAATAAATATGATTATTTGTATACAGAAAAATTTTATGAATTTTCTCTAGAACTTGATAGGAGAGAAAATATTTATGTTCTATGTGTATACCGTCCTCCTACAGCAGATTCAACTAGTATTTTAATAAATTTAGAAACCATTTTATTAGACTTACCACCAAATAGCAAAATTATTTGTACTGGTGATTTTAATTTAGATTACAATAATGATAATTTAGCTTGTACAATCGCTTTAAAAAATATAATGCTTTCCTATGACTTGAAAATGTTTGTTAACTCTCCAACTAGGATAACAGATAAGACTGTCACTACTATAGATTACTTTTGTACCAATTTTAGTCACGACAGTATCGAATGTCAAGTGCTTTCTAACTATATTTCTGACCACGAGGCATTATTTTCCAGTTTTCCATTGCAAAAGCTACCTATATAAGTACCTGCACAACTAAAAAGTATTTTTTCAGGGAAAAACTTTAATAAATTGAGAGAAAGGGTTGAAGTGATAAACTGGCAATTGGTACTTAACTCTGACAGACCTATCAATACCTTTCACTAATTAGTTCAAAAAATTTTCCTTCAAAGCTTTCCTTTGCGCAAAATGCCAAAAAGAAAAAGAGCTGGATAGCTAGAGGCATTAAGATTTCCTCACAAAACCTCAGATCCTTGTATGTAATACGAAAATCTACAAAAAATATACAAAAACTTTATTAAAAAAGCTAAACAAAAATATTATGAAAACAGGATTGATAAATCGCAAGACAAGGCCAAAGAAGCTTGGGCTATTGTAAATGATCTCAGAGGTAAGAATGATGTGTTAAAACAAACCGATAATTTAAATGTCGAAGACCTAAATGATTTTTACTGTACCATAGGAAGAAAACTTACCTCAGATATCAAATCAGATTGGGATCCAATAAAAAACTTGTCGAGGGCATACATAAATGAAACCTTTATATTGGCTGACACAGAAAAAACAGAAATAAAAAAGGTATTAAGTGAAATTATAACTAACTCTGCAAGTATAGATGAAATGTCTAAAAATATTTTCCAAAATCTGAATGATGCAGCTTTGGAAGCACTTGCTTACTTAATTAACAAGAGTTTTGCAAAGGAAAAATTCCCCGACATCTTGAAAACTGCTTTAGTGATTCCTTTGCATAAGTCGGGATCTTTTACGGACCCATCTAATTTTAGACCAATTTCCCTTCTTAATACATTATCAAAAATTATTGAAAAATTGGTAAAGATAAGAATGATGGAATTTATAGATAGGCATAATATTCTTAGTGTAAGACAATTTGCTTACCAAAAATCTAAAAATACTAATGATGCAATTTTTGCATTTCTAGAAAGCCTTTATCTGAAACTTAATGACAAGGATGTTGCATCCGCAGTCTTTTGCGATTTTTCAAAGGCGTTCGACTGTGTCAATCATTCTCTGCTGCTTAAAAAAATGGAAGTTTATGGTTTTCGAGGCATATCGGGGGGGTAGGTCAAGTTTGTCCCCCGTATTAAACAAATTTCAAAAATAAATGAAGCATAATTTTGCACACATTTTGCACAATTTTGTACCCCCCAAATAAAATTTTGCACACCCACACAAGGAAAACTAGAGGTGTTTTTTATACGGGGGGCAAACTTGACCGTCCCCCCCCCCCCCGTCTGTTACAAAATTGAAAAATTTTGATGCCACTCGAATCGGCAAATTTTGCACAATTTTGCACACCAATTTTCAAATTTTGCACACTTTTCTGGGGAAAGTTATGACGTGTTAAAAATTTGAATTTTCCCCCCCGTTTGTCAAAATGTGGAAAAATTTTGATGCTGCTAGGTTCTACCATTGATTTGTATAGGAGTGGATAAGCAATAAATAGACCAAATATGGCAAATTTACGACCGCGAAAGGTAAACAAAAAGATTTCAATTTGGACTTGCGCATTAGATAATTAGTAGAAGCTAGCTGTTGTACCGTGAAGGTAAATAGGCAGGCCCGAATTTCGCAAGTGATTATTTGACCAAATATTCGGTAGAGGAGTCTTGTCGATTGTGAAATGGGCCCCAGTTAGCATAGTGAAACAAACAATAAGGTATAAATGAGTAATACTTATATTAATTAGACTTACTTGAGATAGGAAATCCCGGGTATTTTGCCTCTACTACTACAAACACAACCATACACTTTCGGGATTCTGTTTTGGTAGCATCGCCCATTGTTTATGTGCGTATTGTTCAATTTAAACGAAAATCAAAATAGGGTACGCACAAACCACAAACGTGAACCACTAAACTAAAACTAATTAAGCAACTACAGACACTAGGTCCAAAGAAAGTAAAAATAAGTAAAAACTCGAATTATTAACTCAAAACGCCGCGCCGTCAAAACGAAAACACGTCAAAGACAAAAGCCAAGTTCGATCCTGACCCACGCCTGCTGAGACGGCAAGTGTTTTAGTGCGCATGACAAAACGGTATCTTCTTTGTTTACGTTTTTCCATTTTGCGTCGATTTTGTCATGCGCAGAAACCTGTTTTTTCGCCCATAGGTTGCCACTTTTGAGTAGTGCGACAGGCGGCTATTGCTTATCCACTCCTATACAAATCAATGGGTTCTACTGATTTTGCACAATTTTGCACACCTATTTGCAATTTTTGCACACTTTTCTGGGGAAAGATATGAGGTGTTAAAGATTTGCATTCTCCCCCCCGTTTGTGAAAAAGTTAAAAAATTTTGATGCTGGTAGGTTCAACTAATTTTGCACAATTTTGCACACTAATTTTGAAATTTTGCACACTTTTCTGGGGAAAGTTATGAGTTATTAATTATTTGCATTTTCCCCCCCGTTTGTCAAAAAGTTGAAATCTTTTAAT
>MU184496.1:129862-143329 GCA_016904865.1 Pissodes strobi
TTAAATTGAAGTAAAAATTTATCAGTAGTTCGACTTCTAAGTCGAGATTTAATAAAGATTCAGCTTATAAGTCAAAATTATTAACTTCAACTCATTAGTCAAATTTTAATAAAACTTCGACTCTTAAATAGAAATTTAGCAGCTTTGCATCGTGCGTACCAATTTTTTTTAAGGAAATGTGAAGTTTTTTTAAGTTCTAAGTTAAAAGTAGAATTTCTGTTCAATATCTTTATAAAAAAGAGGAATTGTAAAATTTTAACTTCAAATTAAAATTGTGTTAAATTTTAGTAAAAATTTAACAGTACTTCGACTTCTAAGTCGAGATTAATAAAGCTTTAGCTTATGTCAAAATTATTAACTTCAACTTATTAGTTAAATTATATTAAAACTTCGACTTATAAATAGAAATTTAGCAAAACTTCGACTCGTGCGTAGCAATTTTTTTTAAGGAAACATAGAGTAGTTTGGGTTAGTTTGGGTTAAAACTGTGTTAAATGGAAGTAAAAATTGAACTGTACTTTGACTTTTAAGTCAAAATTTAATAAACCTTCAGCTTATAAATCAAAATTATTAACTTTAACTTGAAAGTAGAATTCCTGTTTAATATCTTCGTAAAAGGCGAGGTACTGTCAAATTTTTACTTCAAATTAAAATTGTGTTAAATTTCGACTTATGACTTAAAATGTTATTAAAATTTGATTTATAAGTCAAAGATTTGTTAATTTTCGCACAAAATAAGTTTTGTTATATTTCAACTTATAAGTCAAACTCTTGATACATTTCTTTTTAAAAATCGTATGGTTAAATCCCAAATTGAAATTGTGTTAAATTTTACTTTTAACTTGAAGTTTTATTAAAATTTGATTTGTAAGCCAAAAATGTGTTAATTTTCGCACAAAATATGGATTCAATTGAAAACACATAAATCTAAGTCGCAGTCTTGTTAAATTTCAACTTGTAAGTAGAAATTTAACAATGCTTCGGGTAATGAATCGAAATTTAGCAAAATCTAGATTTGTCAGTAGAAATATACCGACAGTCCAAGTCTTTATGTCGACAAGTAAGCCCATTTTTTTCTTAAATTTGCCACATAGGCGGAAGCTTAATTATATTTAAATTTATAAGTCGAAATGTAACAAACGTTAGATATGTAAGTAAAAATTTAACAGTACTTCGACTTCTTAGTCAAATTTTATGTAAATAGAAATTTAACCAAACTTCGACTTGTGTCTAGCAATGTTTTCGAAAGAAAGGTGGAGTTGTGTTAAATTTCAACTCAAAAGTAGAATGTCTGTTCGATTTCTTCATAAAAGGTAAAATATCGTCAAATTTTGACTTGCAATTTGCAGTTTTGATAAATTTTAACTTAAAAATAGAATGTTTGTTCAATTTCTTCAAAAAATCGAAACATTGTTAAATTTTGACTTGCAATTTGAAGTTTTGTTAAATGGCTACATAAAAATAGAATGTGTGTTCAATTTCTTCATAAAATTCGAAACATTGTTTAATTTTGACTTGCATTTTGAAGTTTTTTTAAATTTCAACTTAACATTAGAATGTTTGTTCAATTTCTTGATAAAATGGAAACATTGTTAAATTTTGACTTGCAATTTGAAGTTTTAAATTTTAACTTAAAAGAAGGATGTTTGTCCAAATTTCTTCATAAAAATCGAAACTTTGTTAAATTTTGACTTGCAATTTAAAGTTTTGTTAAATTTCAGCTTGAAAGAAGGACGTTTGTATAATTTCTTCATAAAATTCGAAACGTTGTTAAATTTTGATTTAGCAATTTGAAGCTTTGTTAAATATCAACATAAAAATAGAACGTTTGTTCAATTTCTTCATAAAATTCGAAACATTATTAAATTTTGACTTGCAATTTGAGGTTTTGTTAAATTTTAACTTAAAAGTAGGATGTTTGTTCAATTTCTTCATAAAAGGCGAAAATATCATTAAATTTTGACTTGCAATTTGAAGTATTGTTAAAATTCGACTTATAACTTGACATTTTATGAAAATTTGATTTATATTTCAAAGGTTTGTTAATTTCCGGACAAAATATGAAATCAATTGAAAACATATAAACGGAGTTTTGTTAAATTTCAACTTGTCAAATTTTTGATAAATTTCTTCTAAAGAATTGAGGTGTTATAAAAAATTGATTCACAAATTGAAGTTGTGTTAAATTTTTACTTATAAACAGAAGTTTTATCAAATTTCAACTTAGGAATTAAAGGTTCTGGCACAAAATATGGAATTGATTGAAAACACATAAACCTAAGTAGGAGATTTGCAAAATTTTAACTTATAAGTCGAATTCTTGACAAATTTCAACTTAAAAATCAAAGTATTATCAAATTTTGATGTACAAATTGAACTTGTGTCAAAATTTTGACTTATAAATGTAAGTTTTATTAAATTTCGACTTGTAAGTGAAATATTTGTTAATTTTCGTACAACATATGGAATCAGGTGGAACCTAGGTCGAAGTTTTGTTAAATTTCAACTTGTAAGTCGAATTCTTGATATTTTCTTCTTAAAAATGGAAGTAGTGTCAAATCGTGTCTATTGTTCTATTGAATTTCGACTTAGAACTCGAAGTTTTAGTAAAATTCGACTTACAAATTAAAGATTTATTAATTTTTGCACAAAATAAGGAATCAATTGAAAATATATAAACCTAAGTCGGAATTTTGTTAAATTTCAACTTAAAAGTCGCATTCTTGATAAATTTCTTCTTAAAAATTGGAGTATTGTTAAATTTTGACTTATAAGATGAAGTTATGTTGAATTTTGACTTGTAACTCGAAATTTTATTAAAATTTGACACACACAAGTCAAATATTTGTTAATGTTCGCACAAAATAAAGAATCAACTGAAAACGCATCAACGTCGGAGTTTCGTTAAATTTCAATTCTTGAATAATTTATTCTTAAAATTCCAAGTATTGTCAAATTTTGACTTAGAAATTGAATTTGTGATAAAGTACAATTGAAGTTTTATTAAAATTCGACTTACAAGTTAAATATTTGATAATTTTCGCACAAAATAGTAAATCAATTGAAAAGACATAAACCTAAGGCGAAGCTTTGTTAATTTAAACTTATAAGTCGAATTTCTTTTTAAAAATGGGAATAATGTTAAATTTTGAGTTACAAATTGAAGTTGTGTTCAATTTCAACGTTTAACTCCAAGTTTTATTAAAATTCGACTTACAAGTCAAAGATTTGAGAATTTTCGCACAAAAAAGTAAATCAATTGATAACATATAAACCTAAGTGGGAGGCTTGTTAAATTTCAACTTTTAAGCCGAATTCTTGATAAATTTCTTCTTAAAAATCGAAGTTCTGTTAATTTTCCACTTATAATTCGAAGCTTTATTGAAATTCAACATACAAGTCAAAGGTTTATTAATATTGGCACAAAACACTAAAACCAGACCACAAAATATATTATCCACTTCAAATTATGTTGAGCAGTGTATATCAACGCCTTGTCAACGATGTATTATAAATACCTAATTGTATGGAGCCTGCAATAAAGATGTTAAGTTCTTGTACGATATTCTATAGATAAAGGCAAGTAACCTCTAAAGAGGACATAGTTGTTGTGCAGTCTTACAGATGAATTTTACTATTATTCAATTTGAAGCAAACTATTGCGCTCCTCTGCCACTTAATACGATATACCGCAAGATAAATAAAGTATATGAATCCCTAAATTAATTAAATTAAAGTTAAATAATAAACTGCTTTATTTAGCTTTATATAGGAAAAATTAAATACCTTAACTAAAACTATATTATTCCTATTGCGTTCTGAATATATTGTCAAAAGTGTTTCAGTTAAGGCCTAAAGTAATGAAAGCGCGAGCGAAAGGAAATTCTTATGAAACGGGGTGTGTTGAAACTACCAGCAGAACAGGGAATAAGATTCAGATGCGACAGTAAAAATGTGTAAAGTATGTCGCACGAGTCTGTATCTGCCGAAGGAATGCGGCATTGGCCAGCGATGTTGTGACGTATCTTTATTAAATTTAAGTTTAATATGTCTAGTAAGTAATTTGGGTTAGACTAGGATTTAATTTACATACATGCATACTAACATTCCTAATGTATTAATAAACTTCTTACCAGACTCGTGTGTCAAACTTTAGGAAGTACTATTTAGGATACCTTAGTTGTTAATTTTTGGCAGGAATTGTACATAAATATGAGGATCTTTTGTTGGCTGTAAAATGAAAAACTCGCCATTGACATGCCTACTAGTCGATTGGAGAACGATGGGTTTTAAATAAAACTAGTGATAATAATAAGGTATTGGAGATTCGGATTCGGATTCGGATTCTCCTACAAATTCCCTCTCTAACAAGTAGTCACAAGCTAATGTTTGTTTTAAAAATGTGGTTCTAGGAGTCATTTAAAAAATGAACATGGCTACTTTGTGACGTCCTAGCCTCGCTGATAGATATTACGTCATGTTTCAGTTCATGGAGCAGTCATGGACGTCATTGCTAAAACAAATATCAACTTGTGACCAATCGTTAGATAGGAAATTTCTATACCACTTGATTTTAATAAGTACTGATGATGATTTTTCGATTTTCCAAATCATATAAAATATTAGCTGAGCTATTGGTTTTAATGGTTCGCCCTATGGTAGAATTTCCGCAGAATTTCCTTTCCCAAAAACTGTATATTAAATATGCTCTAAGGTATTTTAGTAAAAATATTGTACATTTAGAAAAATTATTATAAATATACAAATGAGACAGTTTTTTGACTCTATGAGTACCTATTGTTTCGAAGAGACTTTATTTCCGAAAAAATAAATGCCTAACCAATTAGTTGCCACAGTTTTTTGATTTTGCACTGAAGGGGAACTTAATGGACGAATTAAGAGTAAGTATGTATTTTTAATAATTATTTAGATGAATCGAGTGCCCCATCAAAAAGCTCATAGAAAACTTAAATTTGGCAACTCCGCAAATTAGCAATTGAATTCTGAAACTTCCCATGAATTATTAAGGGGAAAGCATCGATATTTTTAATATCGATACTCCGATAGAGAGCGGTATATTTGTATAACGATGCTAGTATCGAATTGCCTTCAAAATAATTACGATTTTCCATTATGGATTTTTTGTTTTAATTAGCGGTGTTGATTAACACGTATTTTTTTTAATTAATAATTTTGGATTGCTTTTAACTTTCAAACCTAATACTTCTACAAAGTATTTAGAATTGAAATAAAGTAAAGGAGTTTTACCGGCTAATAGCCGGACAGTTTGAACGAGAAATCTACTTAATCTACTGGTTGTTCAATCTCTTCAACTAGTGAGGTGTAGGTCCCTAATTGCGGCTCGTTCCTCCTTGTTTATGATTTCTCTACGACTGCCCTTAGCTTCCACCGTAGTGCATTTGCATCCGGTCCATTAAGTTGTAATGTTTCCACGAAGCTTATTATGCCCAAGGTCGGTGTCTTCTTAGCGGCAATATTGTTTAACGGGAGCTAGAGAGATTCCTGGAATATAGATTTACGGATTTACGATTCTCTTTTTCATTCCTTCGCTGGTGGTTCCTGACTGATGGGGAGTTTCAAGTTTGGATAACTTCTTTCTGTGGTTCTTTCGTCGCTTTTCCTTAGTCTTGGAACCTAACCCATCGATCTTCTCAAATATAGATGCATGGTCTTCTTCCCAACTCAGTTCTTTCATCTCCTCTAGCCTCTGTTGGGTGTGGTTTAGTAGAAGAGATTATTGAGACCTGATAAGTGCTCGACTTGCATTGTCCAAAACGCTTCCTAGTTTTTCTCCTTGGATTGGTGCTTCGATGGAAAAGCCAGTGGAAAAGATGCTCTTGGTCCTTTTTCGGAATTCCTCGATGATGCTGGATCCGTATCGATCCTCCAAGGTTTACTTCTTCTTCTTCAAATGCCTATTCGTTCCGAATATTGGCGATCCTCCTGACCTTGTTTACGGCTGCTCTGAATAATTCAATGGTTGTTTTGGAAAACCATGTTCTTAGTTCTTCAGCCATAATATCCTACGCCTTCCGTGTCCTCTCTTGCCATAGACCTTACCCTGGAGAGTTTCTTTAAGGAGCTGGTATTTGTTTTCGTTTCGCATTATATGACCCAGATATTTGAGTTTTCTTCTTTTTATAGTGTTTATCACTTCTCTTCCTTTGTTCATTATTTCCAGTACTGATTCATTAGACACCCTGTCCACCCACGAGATCCTCAGAATTATACCCACAAGGCTGCTGACCGATAGGTGGGAGACTACATATTCCGGTCGCCATATCCACGTCAGTTAGTAACAGGGTGCATCGTACAACTAGAGTTGTAGCTCATGAAGGTCAGGGTGGCATTCGTGTATGAGAGGCTATATATTGCGCATCTATACCCCTTACATCCCTTAATACGTCTACTTACTGATATTAAAAGAAGAGTTATGAAGATAGTTTTACGATAAAACTATAACTCTTTGAAAGGACTTTTTTAGTTTCTTGTTTATACATATATAAAATAAAAAAATATCAAATTTTTGATATCCCTCTTCGGCTATAAACAATCGTTTTTTTCAACAAATTCTTGTTGTAAGTCTGTACATTGTTCTAAAAATTCTTTATATGCAAATGTTCGATTTTTTTATATCAGCGTTTAGCTCATGGATAGGTCAATAAAAAACATCATCATCATCAACATCTTCGTTTTTTACATAATCCTCCTTCGATTTTCCAGCTATTAATACAAATGGTGGATATCTTGGGTTAATTTGGTTTAGTTTGGATTATCCTCTAAGCCATGTATTGGTTCTTTTAGGTTTTCCACGATTCTTAAGCTTTTTCCCGTCATTTTCTACAAGCTCCGGTTCCGGTATATGATTGGAAATCTTGCTGAGAGACTCATCTTCTTCTGAACGTTGCAACTTTAATGGTGAATACTTTT
This sequence comes from Pissodes strobi, assembly GCA_016904865.1. Lineage (NCBI taxonomy): Eukaryota > Metazoa > Arthropoda > Insecta > Coleoptera > Curculionidae > Pissodes > Pissodes strobi. Next base: position 136,814 of record MU184496.1, read on the forward strand.
AACATTGAAAATTTTTCTGTTTTCCTAATATAGGGCCTCAAATAATGGAAAAGTGCATGCTACATTTGCCACACATGACGTCATACGCGAGAGAGATCGTGTTAGTTTGTTTATTTAAGCTTAAATTTGATTACACCGAATCGGAATCGGTTCAAATGACTAAAATAAATTGGAACCAACTGAAACTAACCGAAAGTTGATTCACCGACTAACCAAAACTAACCAAAAGCACCAAAACGGGCTAAAGCGTACATATTCAAAATATTAAAGTAAGTTGAAACCAACCCAAATTAACCGAATTTTGGCGGCTAACTAAAATTGGTCAAAAACACTTAAATTGGTTATAATATCGCATCGAAACCGGTTTAAATGACTAAAATAAATTGGAGCTAAGTGAAAGTAACCGAAAGTTGATTAATAGACTAACCAAAACTAACCAAAAGTAACTAAAAACAACAAAAAACAGGCTTAAACGTATCATAACAGGAAAAAAATGTTAAAATAACTTAAAACTGACCCAAATGAATCGAATTTTGGCGACTAACCAAAACTAACCAAAAACATTAAAATTGCTTATAACGTAACGGAACCGATTGAAATGACTAAAGTATATTAAATTTAATTGAACTTTACCGAAATTTGATTGAACGACTAATCTAAACTAACCAAAAGAAAGCACAAACCCTAAAAAGGGCTAAAACGTATCGGAAAAAATTAAAAATATTAAAGTAAGTTTAAACTAACTTAAATTAACCGAATTTAGGCTGCTACCGAAACTCACCAAAAACAATAAAATTCGTTATATCGTATCAGAACCGGTTCAAATGACTTAAATAAAATAAAAATAACTGAAATTAACCGAAAGTTGAATGAACGACTAACCAAAAGTAACCAAAAGCACCCAAAAGAGCTAAACTGTATCGGAACAGCTCAAAAATATTAAAATAAGTAAAAACTACCAATATTAACCGAATTTTGGCAACTAACTAAAATTAACCAAAACATTTAAATTGGTTATAACATATCGGAACCGGCTCAAATCACTAAAATAAATTGAAACTAACTGAAAGTAACCGAAAGTTTATTGAATATACAACCAAAACTAACCAAAAGCACCAAAACGGGCTAAAACGTATCGAAACATGTTACAAAAATTAAAGTAAGTTAAAACTAACCAAAACGAATCGAATTTTGGGGACTAACCAAAACTAACCAAAAACATTAAATTTGATTATAACATGTCGGAACCGGTTCAAATGACTAAAATAAATTAAAACTAACTGAAATTAACCGAAAGTTGACTGAACGACTAACCAAAAGTAACCAAAAGCACCCAAAAGAGCTAAAACGTATCGGAACAGATCAAAAATAATAAAATAAGTAGAAACTAACCCAAAAACATAGTTTTGGCGACTAACTAAAATTAACTAAAAACATTTAAATTGGTTATAATGTATTGGAACTGGTTCAAATGACTAAAATAAATTAAAACTAACTGAAACTAACCGAGAGGTGATTGAATGACTATCCAAAACTAATCAAAAGTAGCGAAAAGCGCCAAAACGGGCTAACACGCATCGGAATAGGTTACAAAAGTTAAAGAATGTTAAAACTAACCAAAAGGAACCGAATTTTGGCGAATAACCAAAAATGAACCAAAAAGATTAAGTTTGATTTTAACGTATCGGAGTCGGTTCAAATGGCTAAAATAAATTGGAATCAACTGAAACTAACCGAAAGTTGATTAAACGACTAACCAAAACTAACTAAAAATAATCAAAAGCACCAAAACTGGCTAAAACGAATCAGAACAGGTTAAAAATATTACAGTAACGTTATGGCTAATTATACAGGGTGTTATTTAAGTACATGGCCAAACTTCTGGAGTTCACTCTTTGGGTGATTTTACGACGAAAAGTTTATATAAACATAGGTCCGGAAATGTATTGTACGCCACTGACTTCTTTCTAATTTTGGTATTTATTTCGGATTAAGGAACAAAACTACAACTTTTTTGATCATTAAATTATTTTCGTATATTGCTTACTTTTTAGGAAAAAAAACCAATATTACATGTCTCTAGACTATATCACAAAAAATATTTATTTTTCTTAAAATAAGCAAAATACAAAGATAACACAAGGGATAGGAAAGTGGTATTTTTTGATAATATATTAAAAAATATAGAATTTTTTTAAAAAGTGAGTGGCTAACATTTTTTTACCAAAAATATCCAGAAGATTGTCTTCCGGGACGCCACTGGCCTTAATAATAATTAATATAACTAGGGCTAAATTAGCTACTTGCTACAGTAAATACTACTGCCGAATTTTAACAAAATCCACCAAAAGAATATTAAGATTGTTACAAAAAATCGATTTTTTAAAAAGTTTATTTATATAAACTTTTTGTCTTAAAATCACTCAAAGAGTTGCCTCCTGAAGTTTGGCTACGTACATGAATAAGGCCCTGTATATTAATAGAATTTTCTATCTACAAGTGGAGGGTAATTTTTTAGGTCTTCAAATCTGCACCTTTTTTATTTATTTATATTTTTTTAATTATGATAATGTTTAATATTAATGTTAAAAATGCATTTCTTCAATTAAACAAACACTCGTGTTTGTAGTTTTACTTTTTTAAACTTTGCTTTTAAAAACTATTTGAATTACAACACAAATTACATTTTTTGCATTTTTATTTATCATTTTCAATGTTTCCTCTTGCATCTTTGCGAAGGACTGTTCATTTTTTCTAATGGATCTAGCAGTATCATCTCTATCAAATATTTATTCAGGCTGCCACCGGCTTAAGACAGCTTTAGGCAGATCCGAAACAGCGTTAGACAGGTTTGATATAGCTTTAGGTCTGTCTGTATGCAGCTTTGGATAGGATTGTGTCTAGCTTCAACACACTCTAGACAGATTTGTGGCAGGTTTACAGCTTTGCATAGATTGGAAATGTGCTCTGGTGATCAACAACTACCGTACATATTTCCAACACTGCTGTCCAGATCCAGTTCATCTATATGCGTTTTTATAGAGGATCGATTGAAAACCAGACAAGATTGATCCGCATAAAATATTAATTAGGAAAAGCCGCCAAATTAGAAGTTCATCGAAATATTTTTTAATATTAGCTTTCCTTTGGCAAGCTTTGAAGTCCATTAAGCTATTTGATAAACCAACAATTAATAAAATCCGCCAACACTTTATTTTAGAATATAGCGTTTCATCTTAAACCATGTGCATATTATGAAGGCATGGCGCAGGATATCGATTCGATAGTTTGAAAATGTATCGATAAAGCATTTTGATCAAGAATTGATGAGAAACTTATCGATATTGTAGAGTATTTACGGATAATGCCGCTGCCATAAAATAAAATGCAAGTTTATGTTACAGCATGACTTAATTGCGTAAATTAAATCAAAATAAAATATTTTAGAAACTGTATCGCATTGCATTCAAAGAAAACCGACCATTCGCCTTTATTTTCAATAAAAATTCAACGCGCTATCGTGCCTGCAAAAAGGAAAAATTATTTTCTTGATTTGTAGTCGTGAAGGGACGTTAAAAATAAACGTTTTATACTCTGTTGGGGAATACATCAAATCAAGGTAATTACATTTGATCCGAGTGTACGATACGAGTCCCCCGCCAGTCGTAAAAAACCTGCAAGCAAAAATTTCTTATTGCTTTTCGTTTTCGAGCCGTCTGGAAATTGTTCCGAGAAATACGTTATGAGTTTTTAAATATTCTTACTTTGAGATACAGATTTAAACAAATATCTGATCGTACGAACGTTGCCCATGGAGGGTTTTAAATAACCAGTGTTTCTCGGAGTTTTTGGGATTCATTTTGGGGGTGTTAAATATGTGTGATATGCCAAAGCCTGGCAAATTGTCAGGGGCTACTTGGCAATTTTCTGACAGAGGTTTTGTGTAGGTCAAAGGATGAATATGTGATTTGTGTATTTTAGACTCCGGACACGGCTCCCAGTGCAGAGACTATGCTAGTTTCGTATGGCATTTGAACTAGTCATAAATAGCCTTTGATTCTTCTAGTGAGATAGCTCCAGTCGCAGCAGTGTAGTTACACTATCTCCCGTACGCACTCGGCTAACTTATCACTGTTTAAGTAGGCTAAGATTGTCCAAATATAATCGATAGTGGCTGTTTCAGACTCAATCTTGGTCGATTTTCTAAACAAACAGAGAGTGATCGTAGGCACTATAATTTACCATAGGGGCTAGTTCTAAAGTGATTTTGTAAATAAAACAAAAACCTTTAGCATTATATGAATATTCTAATAAGTTATTTTACCTGAAAATAACTGGAAACTCATAAATAAACGAAATATAAACATTAAATGATTGTATGTGGTCAGTGCTACGATATGAACAATATCAGTCGATGCTAGGTATCGACCTTGCAGAATATCACACGAATAATACTCTTAAAAGCTAAAGCAATGCATAAACAATTGTAATCCTAAACAAGTGTATGATTATAAACATTATCTTGCAGCTAAGTATAGTTAAATGTTCGTTGAAGTTTCTGCGGAACTGATACGTATGAGCTCGGTTAGCTGAGATAACTGTGAAATGAAATACAGTAATATATAAGCAATAATAACAGGATAAATATTACCTTAATGTCCACCTATAAGCTACTATGTACACTATATTCACCAATTGACGAACAACGTTCAATCGTTCAGCAGTTTATCTTCCAGCACATGGGAAAGCCACTTAAAAAAAACTTGCTAAGTCTCTTGCTAGCTTCTGTATATAATGTACTTCAATTTCTTGCAAATAAGAATGACTTGATTGGTAGTGATTTGAAATGTTATGCACTTATCGCATAATGGCATGCCATGATGCCTTTGTGAAATGCGGTTTTTTGGTACACGCAAAATGGATACTAAAACACACTATGCAGGTAGCATAGGTAAGCTGAAATCCGTGTAGGGGAAATAACATTTGTGAGATCTTTATATTGTAATAAAACTGAGAGAATATTGGCAGACAGGGTGCCGGGTAATCCTTATATTAGAATAAGGCCAGAGTATAACAAAACAATATTATACTCTGATAAAGCATAAAGAATATTGGCAGACAAAGTGCAGGGTAATCCTTATATTAGAATAAGGCCAGAGTATAACAAAACAATATTATACTCTGATAAAGCATAGAGAATATTGAACCCCATGGACGAGACCAATGGAGACGCTAGTACAGGCGCTCGGTACAGCGTCTTACTTGTGAGAGAATGATTGTAAACGTGTGTGTTCGCTTACTTGGGGTTCGAGACAAGACTCGATTGAAATGAGCCCCCATGGGCGATTGCCATGGGGACGCTAAATACCTCGTCCGGTACAGCGTCATAATGACTGAGATATTATTGGCAGGGTGCCGGTAAATACCTTTACTTGTAGGCTTTAGATGACTACGACAGGATGTCGCAATGGCTGGATATCACAATGTCACTTGAGGATTAGGGGGCCTCAAAACGTGAAAACTGCCTGGCATGCCGGCGGGAAAGCCCCCTTAGCGCGCTTGCTTGTGTGTGGGTCAACAGACTGCTTGCTACTTAATTCTAGAATGTGAGAAGGCGTCGTCTTCTCGTACTTTGGCGCGTTAACTTACCCCCACTACTGTATATTACGTCAGTAAAGAGCAAATGACGTAAATATAGAAATATTGTGTAAAAACTTAGCATGACCGGTTGTCTTTTTTTTTTTTATGGCAGTGGCACTCACACTAAAGGGAGATCCTATGGCGCTCGACGAGCGGTGTGTGTGCGAAGATGTTGATTGACACGGTTCTTGAATATTTGTAGGTTGTAATTAGTGGGAAACAGATGTCCTGGAACTGAGTTCCACAGTGATGCAGTGCGCCAGACAAAGGAGTTCTGGTAAAGCTATGTTCTAGGTGTTTCTAGTTGTACGACGAACTGGTGCGCTCCTGCCGTCTGTCGGGACTGTCTGACAGGAGTTGCCAGGGGCGGGATTATGCGGGCCAAATCCTGGGAACATCTGCCGTGAAAGTATCTGTAAAACAGAGACATCTCGGCCACATGTCTGCGATGTTCCAGACTATCCAGATTCCGGGTCAACTCCGGATCGCCGACGAGACGCACAGCCCTCTTCTGAATGGAATCCAGCAGCTTTAGGGTATGCTTTGGTGCGGCACCCCAGATATGTGAGCAATATTCTAAGCACGGTCTTATTTGCGCTTTGTACAGCAAGAGCAACTGCTGCGGTGTATAGAGTTTTTTGTTGCGAAATAGCGCACCAAGCTTCTGGGAGGCTGATTTTGCGATGTTAGCAACATGGTCATGCCATGACATATTGCTGTTGACCGAGACACCCAGCAGCCCGATTGACGAGGATGAAGGAATGGTCGATCTTGCCATAATGATGTCAGGGCCCGCTGTATTGGCCCTCTTAGTAAACGTTGCTGCTTGGGTCTTTGCTGCATTGAACTGGACCAAATTTCGGTCGCCCCAAGTTT